>CAVNYN010271862.1:0-13685 GCA_963692815.1 Nyctanthes arbor-tristis | reverse complement strand
ACAACTAACGGGCATGCTGCATGCAAGCACAACTAGACATAATTCAAGCCCAAGTAAAATTTGAAGCAATCCAATTAAAGATAGCAATTTATGCAACACGCTTCTTCCATTTTTCAACTGTGATTTTGAAATGAATAATAAAATAGCCCGTCGTTTCCTACAATTTTGCTCCTCAATAATAGAGAAATGGCAAGGAAACATGCTATTTAATCGATTGCCATGTATCTTTCAATATTCATCCAATTTTCATCAATTATATCACTAAGAGCATCTCCAATAGTCTCTTTAAACCTATAATGCTCTTTAATGTAAAGAGTCAAATCTCAAAAATCTTCTCCAACAACCTCCTTAAATTAACATTTTTAATTTAGAGAGTGAATTTGGTTCTCCAAATTTGCAGAGCCATGATTCAAAAACGATCACTGATTCTCTTCTTTTTCTTCTTGAGGTGTCAAGTAATTGGTGACTTACAATGCGAGTCATGCTATAAACAATGATGTACCCAATAGTTTACACAACGGTTTCTTATGCCTAACATGAGCTCAGGAGTTACTTCCCTTTTCCCTACTTATAATGTTTTATAGTGCCATACATATGTATACTGAAATACAGATCATAATGTAATGTGTATGTGTGTAAAAGTTAACTGGCATTCAATTATCACAAGAAAAACACCGTAACAATTTATATGCAGCTCGTGATTAGTGAGGAAAGGCCGGTGTTCTTTTATTGCTTGCATCTCATCAAGTCAATTTGTCTCACAATCTATAGTCACCATAATAACCACTTCACAGACAGTAGCAATAAACTCAACTTTCGAGAATTATCATTTATTCCTAGATTTTTATTAGATTATACCCACCCTGGCATTCTGAGAGGAATATCACTTCATAACCCCTCCATCAAACGCAATCATGTTTTTCTACTACTTCAAATCTGAGCAGGGGAATCCAATTCATTCATCACTAGCAGCATCAGCAGAGCAGGGCAAACCAACAGCAGCCCAGGTTATTAAAAAAAACACAAAATCACAAAGCCAAATCAATTTCAGGAGCACAAAGCAAATTCAAAATCCAATTCAATATGCCAAAACATAAAATCTAAGCAAATAATTCAGTAACAAGTCCTCGACGTCCAAAAAAATCAGAAAACGAATCATCACGAAGCTGCCAATCATATATGTATATATCTCATCTTTTACAATGTAGAGGTGTAGATTTATAAAAAATAAATAAATAAATAAAATTATGTTGGGCCTTCAATACCAATCTCATTCATATATTTTGATGTTGACAATTCCAAGCATTATAGCATAGACAATACCTCATTATAATTTAGCAAAATCAGATTATCATAGACATAAAAATCCTATTATCACAAAGCCCTAATTTTTCCAACATTAAGCCCTAAAAATCTGAATATCATAGGCCAAAAAGAAAAAGAAAAAGATTGAACAAAAATTAAAGTAGCACATTACCTAGAATGTCAAAGGGATATTTTCTTTCAAATTGAGCTTCCCCGAAATTGATTATGGGATATGAGAGAATTCGTTTGAGCTTCTCCAAATTGATTTTGGGATAAGAGAGGCAACTGGAAGGAGGTTGTTTCGGTGGTGGTGCGCGGCGGTGAAAGGGACGGCATAGAGGTGAAGGAGTTTGGGGTGGGACGGCGGGTTAGGGATGGTTGGCCCGAAAAAAGGTTGGTGGTGGGGCTGCTGGTGGTCGCCTCTGTCTGGGGGAGGGACCGGTGGTGGCCATCTGGTGGTGGAACCGCCATGGAGGCTGTATCACAAGCAGCGGCGATAAGAACCTTGATCGATCTTGAAGAAGCATCCGGACAAAGGAAAATAGGATCTAAAATGGAAAGGAGCAGTATGAAGTATGAACAATACTTTGGAGGAAGAAGAAGTCTGTGGGGAGTTCTGAATTGAAGCCCTAATTTACCCATGTGTTCTAAATTTGGGCCGGTATCATACGTTTGGGCCTATAAGGGAAGACATCTTTTGTCGCCACTATAAATTGGGCCTACAACAGCGACTTTGAAGTCGCTGCTGTATGCCCCACTTCTTGTAGTGCGGGCCCCGTGATCCCCCAATAGCAAGGGGCCATGTGATATTTTTCCTTTCCATAAAGAAGAGGTTAGCTCTCATTAGAAATTTTCAGTATCAACTAGTATTTAGATATGAACGCCTCTTATCAAACGCCTAAAATTGATAATTAAAGGATGACGATTTCGTTATCGTTATAACGATTTGAACATTATTGAGTAAATAGTATTATTAAATTAAAATTTGAACTTTCAAATTATATTGACTATGCATTTCACTAGCACCAATCATCTAATCCAAGGGAATATTTGAATTCAAAAGCACAAAAAATAACTAAAGATACGTGTATTTCTTTTACACATCGCTATCATAATGACCAAATTATGCCAAATACAAACTCAGGCAATGTTACATAAAGAATTCACTCTCTTCTAAGTTAATAGTTTGCAACATTCTCTCCTAGAGAAGAGTATTTTCAAAACAGAATCAGTAATTCAACCATATAGTACAATGTCCAAGCAAATAATTCAGAATGAAAGATAAGAATGTTGGAGGCAAAACCTTAGAACATGGCTACGGAGAATGTATGTGGAGATTACTTTTCCACAATAAAGCTTCGTCACTGCTCGATGTTCATAAATATGCATCTAACAGATTATAAATAAACATTAGAACACACATCAGTTAAAATCTCAAATACTAAAATTTGCAGGATCATAAACTTGAGACTGTGATGGAAACTGCAGATCTGATTGAGCCTTTAGAATTGGCTGAGCAACTCAACTTACTAGAATATATAGTTTGCCGAACTCTAATTTCTTAAAATACTAAAACCAACTCATTTAATTTCAAAAGGATGTCATTTTAGACTATTTGTTTTTTTAACAAAAAGAAACAAGACGTGTGGGCTAGAGCTTCAATTAAACAATAAACTGGTGCTCTCTGTATTGACTTGTCAGCTCTCCATCTATTTTGCGCAGTAGAAATTTTTGGGTACAGTAAAATATTAGACTTTGTTTCATGTAAAATTTTAGTTTCTTTTCATTTCGATCTAGATTCAATAGGTGTCTTGAAATGTTTATATTCGAACTCAGATTTGGAAGCTTCCGCATTTAATTCTTCCCAGAAATTTCTTTATAACTAACAACCGAAGGCTTAAACTAAGGGGTAATTCTCACAATTATGTTTTTGAGTGAAGCTATTGAAATTCGGGCCTTCCATTATGCAAAGCTATTACTATCATTCATTCTTCGCTTCTTGCTAACTTTCGGAAAATATCAATTTTGATTTTGTGGCTTTATTTTCCCATCATGATGCTTGTGCATTTGTTGTATATTTGTCAGTGAAGAATAATGAGATACTGCACCAATTGATTACTGTCAATTAGAGTCAATTGGTTCATGTTAATAAACATTAGCTCATAGTTTCTGCTGAATGTTTTTTGGGACTTGTAAATACAAGAGACTTAATTATACATGCCGAAATATCTGTCTAGCAGGGATGCGTTTCTCTTTACTTATAAGTTGGAAATGTTTATTTGAGGCTGCAGGAGGAGTTACTTCCTGAAAGTGAGCAACTTATGCTAAACTTTGATTAATAAAAGAATTTTATTCTAGAAATTAGTTGTAAACTTGTGACTCTTTTAAGTTGATGAAGCACACTTTGGATTAGTTTCTTATGCTACGAGGATATCGTCGATCCATTGTACCACTAGGTGTGAATTTTAGTTTCTTTTATCAATGTTTTTTCCTTTCAGATATTTGTTGATTTAGAATTTTTTATTATAAAGCAATGAAATTGATTCTTGTTGTATATGCCACATTTTTTTGCAAGTTCACACATTTGCGTATTTTCCTTGTAAGAAAATTACTACACAAATATAGGATTTGTTACTAGTAAATTAATTAAGATTAGATATGTTTTCTTTTAATCAATTGTATAAATTAAGACTAGACTATATCGTGTGCACCATGCACGTGTGAATATACGTCCAATTTATGTAAATTCCAGTGCAATATGCATCATATAATCGTCTTTTCATGATTAGTTAATTTGGTGATGTTCCTTATAATTACTTATCTATATTGACTATGTTAATGCTTCAATATTAGTTTGTAGTAACTAAACTACTGAATTATACTAACTATCCACGCGGAATAATCTAGTCAAAAATAAAACGAAACACGTGAAACGCACATGACATCACTAATATACATACATATATATATATATTTCTTTCCTCATTTTTCCTCCCTAATGAGTTGTTTAAATAATAAATTTCTAGTGACACGTTACGCATACATTAGTCTCCCTCCAATTACGATTCTCTAGTATATATATTTTTAGTCAAAACTCAATACTACCCATTATAGCTACATTTTTCCCCCGGAAGCACACAATGGCTACAATTTGATCAAACAAAAAGAACTACGAATAAAATATATATCACATACTTGTATAGAATTCAGCGTTAATAAAGTAAGAATATTTGAAGCCCATCTTCGGCAAAACGTAGAAAATTAACTCGGTAAACAAGTTTTGATTGGAAGAAGATGATATTAACAAGACTAATAAAGAAAACAGGAGGCAAAGCACCTGGTTTTTCTTTAATAAAGTCAAGATGTTCATTTCAGCCCACTGAAATGTACGCTACCAAATATACTTTTCAAAGCAGTCGTAATCTGTTTATTAAATACGCTTTATAATAATTCCCCTTTCTCAATTCACAACTATAAATACGCTTGTAAACCTCCATTTTTATACGCGCAAGTATATATATATTTACACAGAGTTTCTTGAGTCTTAACACCCAAAAGAATTCGAAAAATTAAGGAGATTATTAGATCAATGGCACGCTGGATGAAACCAGAGGTACATACGTATAACCACTAATATTTCATTTTGAATATATTTTACAATTTGAAAAATTTTTTCTAGTCGACTTAATAATTCATTTCATTCGATATACATATAACGGTAACAGGTTTACCCACTCGTTGCTGCAATGACTTTTGTTACTGGGATGTGCGTTTTTCAGCTTACAAGAAATGTTTTCATGAATCCTGGTGTTAGGTAATTAAATATATACCACCATATTGTTTTTTTAAAATAAAATGATGCGACCATGATAGTTTACAAATTAAATTATTAGTTATAAACTAGTTGCTGGACACAGTATTAGCATCATCTCCATTCTATTAGACGAGACAATAAAATTTTCAAGGATTATTTTTTAAGTGATACTATATATACAGACAAGTGTATAAATAGGTTTACAGATAGGTAATAACATTATAATTTTATCCATATATTCTCTTTTTCTTTTATTGCATAATAAGACGGGGTGAAATTGTAATTGCACACTCTTTCTATAAACACGTCTGCATATTCATCTGTACAAATAGATTAATGCTTATTTTATATATATTTGAGAAAGAAAATCGTTATAGTAGTTTGTAAGTGAAGAGGTGTTTTTTTTTTCTTGATTGCTTTTGCGGCGACATATATATGATCTAGAGTTTCTATTGCAGAATCAACAAAGTTCATCGTAGCACAGCCGTGTTAGACAACTATGAAGAGGGAGAAAAATATGCAGAACACAGACTGCGAAAGTTTCTTCGTGCACGGCCGCCGGAGATCATGCCCACTATCAACCGATTCTTCTCCGATAGCAAGTGAATGTTGTAGCAACGGAGTTTCGAGCTAGATTATTATTATTTTTCATTTTTGGAATTTTATTTATTGCTGTACACGTCCTTGGAATAATTAATGATTTTTCTTCATTATAATGAAATCCAACAGTTATTATCCATGTTTTTCCCTTTTTTTTTTTTTTTGACAGAAGTTTTTGTCCTTATTAGTTAATTGTGTTGAATTTGTATTTTAAAAAAAAATTGTGTTGAATTGGATAGTCTAACCTAAGTTGAATGGTCAGTATCATTTTTTTGGTCTAAATGATGTATCGAAGATCACTTTTCGTTCACTAAACAGGTCATGTCTCTTCGAATTGCAAAACTAAAATAGACTTGGTCTTATTGAAAAATCGGACAAATCTTTTTTCTCTATATATGTGTGTACGAGACCCTTTCAAAAACCTCTCCGAAGTCCCCAAGTGGCGTGTCACGTGTGTGGATGCAGGTCACATGTATTTGAAATACACGTGACGTCTATAAAATACATATTGCGTATATCCATACACATCACATTTGATAGGAAGTTTTGTAACAAAACCTCAAAGGCTGGGAACGGAAAACCACACGAGAAAAAAAAAATATTTGAGGGGATTTTCTTTGATTTTTCAAGATTTATAATAATGACGTTGCAATTAAGAAATAGATTATGTTGTAGGTTCAAAACAAGTGCTAGGGCCAATTAATATTGATCCTTACTGTTTTGGGGGCAGCATGTGATTAGGTAGGTTTTGGGGTACTCTAAACGCATTCATTTTTTATCTTTTTCTTTTTTTAAACTAGATTCTTAACACATTCTAGTAATTTAGAAAACACACTTTTGGATGAAGAATGTAATAAATTTTCAAAATGGTGATTATAATCCCCAAAATAGGTTTTTCGAGTAAACAACTAAACTTGTAACAAAAATTGAGAAACAATTATTCATTATCGGTACATATGTTTTCTGAGAACAACAACGTATGGTTGGGGATGGCTCGAAGTCAGGAAGCATTGAATGGTCAATTCGTACAAAGGACGACCACGACCATAGCCACGAGGGTCGAAGGGGTAACATGGGAATGGTACAAACTTTTCCGAATATGTTTGGCACAAGAGGCTGACATAATTGAATCCTCCATTGTGACAAAATTCATCTCCAAATTTGGCCAAGCAGCCATTGGATCACATGGCTTTGGAAAGCCTATGTGGGTCAAATGTCATTCATGAAAGTGTCGAGCAAAATGTAATGACTAAAAAGCACTATTGTAACAAATAGAAGCCACAATAGCAAAGACAGGCATTTTGAAAGGGTCAAATAACTACTAATGACCTACCTGCACATGGTAAGGGGTGCCCTTGAGTTTGTTTAATGGAACCAACAAAAAGTTACCTTTCTTTTGTATTATTGGTTGGAAGCGCATTTTGGGACTTGATTGTGTGCTCTATTGATAATTTTGTTAAGGATGGTAATTTGACGTGCATATTTTTCATATGTGGGACTTTACCTTTTATAAAGCTATTCAATTTTGATTAATCAGGTTTGTGGGAAGGGCCTAAAGCAAATTTTATCTAGGTCCGGAGTGGGTTAAGAGTATAGTTGACATGCCCCGCATATATTATATGCTTTTTTGAAAAATCAAAATATCAAAGTTAGATCAGCTCATATATTTTATAATAAAATTATATAAGTATTCACCACTAAACCACAATATAAGTAGATACCACTCCTTTTCTTTATAAAAAAAAATCGTAAATCTAGCCAAGGCTTGACACTAGGACCTCACAGGCTGGATTTGGGACAAGTCGATTCATTCCGAATCCGCTTCATGATCACCCCCAATCTTGGTCATGGAAGAACACCTTTTAAGATATAGATGACCTTGAGTTTATAAGAGAAAAATATCAATAATTATTTTATATATTTATGATTTTCTTTCAATGAAATTTGTCACGTGTTAATAAGGCCCTATATATATTTGTATAAAAAAAGAAAAAAAAAAGAAAAGAAACAAAAAGGAAAGGCCCTATATTTGATGGAAAAAGGGAAAAAAAATTGAACTCCATATTTATGATACTTCATGTCACAACTTTAAATGATTAATTACCTACTTGATTATTTGATGCTTGGTACTTCTCGTTAATAAATTTATGAGAAATCATAAATCTCACATAAAATTAAGACTGAGTGTAAAATTTTGTTTATTTATTTTATTTATTTATTCATTCGCTGTCAATGCAGTCAACAATTTTATGATTTGATGATTGAATAACAAAACTAATAATGTAAAGAGACAAAAATGAATCAATTTCACTGAATAATTACAGGTGCACGAGGCGCGGCAGTCCACTCGTGCAGTCTAACTCCTATTTCTTTTGCTTTTCTCTCTCTCTCTTCCTTTTTTGTTTAAAGTGTACAACTCTTATGTTTTACGAATGAGTAATACTATATAACACCGCTAAATAATATAAATTAAATTTAGTAACAATTCAGATATGTCATGTCATTAAATAATATAAGTTAAATTAAGTGAGTTATACATGCACGACTTTAAATCTGCTTATCTTTTAATATCATATATATTGTCAACTAGATTGACACTCAGCACATACCACTAACTAATACTATTTAGCATTATTCATTTCTTATTGTACCAAAAATATGACTATACAAATACATATATAATTATAGGATTAAAATTTTTAATTAAAATAATTAGGGAGAAATTAGTGTATTACACAAATCAATGAATGATCACAACGTGTCACTTATGATGCTCAATGATTAATAAAAATGGTATGACATGTAGAAAAATAGGATCATGTTATTGTTGTGTGAAATACTATGTCAACTCTATGAGAATGAAACAAGATCCAAACTTTACTTTCTCCTACATACTTCTTCAATTCTGAATTTAGTCAAACTAATTACATCTTCAAATCTCATGGATTCACATTTATTACACAAATTTTCACAATTTAACTCTACTCATTCTCACATTGAGTAGTCATATATTAACACTATACTTTTTATTAAATACACTCTAATTGTATTTAATATCCTCCACCTTTCAAGTTTATAGATTAAAGTATTAAATTTTTCTTTGCTGTATTTTTATTCTTAATCTTGTAACTACTGTCACATCTGTGTTTAACAAATATCTCCTTGTAAAAATTTTCATTGTGATCTTTTTATAAATAAGTAAAATAGAAAATCTATAAAAAATTAAATTGTATAATTTTGAGAAATACAAATGAATTTTTTTGAATAATTATCATAATTAAGAAATAAAATATAAAAATTAATAAAATGTTTAGAAAAATGCAATAAAATTTGTTGGAACACAAATTTTATAAGTTATAAAGATCAAGAACCATCAAAACAATAAAAATGTGATTTAACTATAAAAAATTATAGTGTGAATACATTTTCCCTTATATATGGTCAGTCCAGTTCCCTTGTTACAGGCGCACAAAGACACACGCCGTGTGCAAGATCATAAAATCGATACTGATTTCTTGCACATGGTGCCTAAAGACTAGTGTTGTAACGCGCCAAGCTCTTACAGGAGATCAAAATCATAAATATAGTGCCGTGTTAAATTACTTTCATATTTCCCCTCCCAAATAGGAGGTTGTCATAACAAATGTTGATCAGGGTAAACAGTAAAAAGTTCGCAGAAACATGATCAGCTAGCATGAATTTCAGTCTACTAGGTCAAAGAAACAACATTTGCAGGCTGTGACATGTCTTGTAGTGAATTTTGTAATGTCGTGGTCAAATATCTCTTCCTCTTTTGGCACCATTGGTTCGTTATAAGTGCAAAATAATCTCTCTTTGATCATGAAAACTGTTCAATTATTCATCAAATCGTCATACATTCTTTGTAGAAACATGTTCATCTTTTCAAAATTATTATCAGCCTTGTCTCGAGTTAGAAAGCAAAACCTGATATCATAAAATTCAACAAACTAGAGATTTTTACATCACTTTATCATAATAGATCGTGTCCATTTGAAGCTGCTTATAGCCATGCCTATAATAAGAACTTGAGAACCAAGTTACTCTTTCGGTCACATATCGACCGAGAGGAACAAAACTAACACAAACATTATTCATATTTCATAAAATTTCTTCCATTGTCTTAACAATGAAATTTTCTACAAGTGAGTATTATAACCTAAAGCACAGATCTACAAACATGTGAACCACCCATAGTCTCCATTGCTTTGCTTCTATCTTCAGAAGTGGGGTGGTGTGCATGTGCTTCTCTGTTTGGTTTTTGTTGCATCATTCTCAAGTCCTTTTGAGTTGAAAGAAATCTTTCAATTTTTATCATGGGACGCCTTTTGAAAAGCCAAAATCAACTTTCAAGATTTAAAAGCAATTGTAAACCTATTTTGAAAAATTTTCAAGGACACCCAAAAGTAAGACGGCATGTTATTGTATTATCCTCTGGCCTCACATTTAAAATGAACTAAAAGAAAAAAAGGTAACCTTTATTGGTGAATGGCAGTTGTTGGACCCGCATCCGCATTATCGGATAATGCCATAAGGTGCCATAACAATTTTTCTAAGTTCCCGTAAAGAGAAACACACATACTTTGATCTCTTTAACAAGCACTTCTGAAAGAAGCAGAGGTCAGAAACACAAATTATCCTAAAACAAGACAAGACGTCTCTCGATGGCCACGAATAATTGTGACAAATGCCCAACCTATTAGGTCCCCATCCCCCATTACATTTCATTCGACATAACAATATAAAAAAGCACATGCACTCACTATCAGCAATATACTAGAACAAAACCACACCAATTACAGAGCATTCGATCTCTCTTTGAAGTGTTTGGAGCTTCTGGGGAGAGATTCCATGGCCCTCTTGCTTGTAATTCTTGGGACACTTTTTGGGCTCTTAATCTTCGCAACGGCTTTACACAAATTCAATGAAGCAAGTTACAGGAAGAAAATATTGCCTCCGGGTACTATGGGTTGGCCAGTTTTTGGTGAGACCACTGAGTTTCTTAAACAAGGCCCAAGCTTCATGAAAATCAAGAGATTAAGGTACTCTACTCCAGTCAACTATTACGCGAATTCATACGTCACACATGATACAATGCGTTTATCAAATTCAAAGTAGATTCTGCTAGAAAATTTCACCAAGTTAGATGCATGGAAGTATGAAAGTATCCGTTGTAGGTTATGAGCCATGCATCACATCACAATCAATAAAAAGAAGAGAACATATTCTCAATCATAATCGTTCTCGCACAAAATTTATGGGGTTTGATTTCTGACTTTTTTTTTTTTTAACCATTTCCTCTGTTTCGAAAACAGGTATGGGAATTTTTTCAAATCCCACATATTGGGATCTCCTACAATTGTGTGTATGGATGCAGAGCTTAATAGGTATATTCTTACAAATGAGGCAAAAGGACTTATCCCTGGCTACCCACAATCAATGCTAGACATCTTAGGGAAATGTAACATTGCAGCTGTACATGGTTCTGCTCATAAGCACATGAGAGGGGCATTGCTTGCTCTCATCAGCCCAAATGTGATTAAACGGCAACTTTTGCCGAAAATCGATGAGTTTATGAGATCCCATCTGTGCAACTGGGACGACAAAATCATAGACATCCAAGAGAAAACAAGAGAGGTTAGTAGACACAGGGGTTTTCTGGGTTTCTTACATTTTACAACTGTGTTAGAAACCAATATTGGTTCTGTAGAATTTTCATAATAGACACTGGTATTCTTAGGAATCAACAGACAGAGACAATAATAATTTGTCTTTATCAATCTCGACATGTGCTCGTGCACATCATTGTTTCTCTGTTTCATTAGTCCGCTGATTTTATTCAGATGGCATTTCTATCATCACTAAGGCAAATTGCTAGCACTGAAGCTGCCTCAATATCTCAAAAGTTCATGCCAGACTTCTTCAAGTTAGTGTTGGGAACCCTTTCCCTGCCAATTAATCTTCCCAGTACAAATTATCGTCACGGCATCCAGGTAAACTGCGCTGCCTATCTATCGTTTCCGTAAATTTGGGGTAGGCTATATGAATTCTTTTTCGAGTACTCACACGAGAACTCATCTTCCAGGCAAGGAAATGTATAACTAGCTTACTGAAACAAGTGTTGGAACAGAGAAAGGCTTCAGGAAGAAGTCAGCAAGATATGCTTGGTTTCCTATTAAACAGTGAAGAAAATAAACATAAACTAAATGATGAAGAGATGATTGATCTAATAATCACGATTTTGTATTCGGGCTATGAAACAATTTCGACTACTTCAATGATGGCCGTCAAGTATCTCCACGATCATCCCAAAGCACTCGAAGAATTGAGAGTAAGGCTTACAACTTATAAGTGATAAAATCACTCACTATCAGACCTGCTCAAATTAGCATCCTGATTAATTGCTACTTTTGTAGAAAGAACATATGGCAATTAGAGAAAGGAAAAGGGCAGAGGATGCTGTTGATTATAATGACTACAAATCAATGCACTTCACTCATGCTGTAAGTTGAAAATTCCACCGAGCTTCAGTACTCTTAGATTACTAGAGATTGTTTCTTTACGTAAAAAGATGATAGAGAGAAAACATTACTTAATATATAATTGATGTGCAATGATATTTTTTTAATGCAGCTTATTTATGAGACCTCAAGATTAGCTACAATAGTTAATGGAGTTCTAAGGAAAACAACCCAAGATTTGGAAATAAATGGTATGTTACCTTAAAAGTCTTGTTAATTAATGGTTTTATATCGTGGTTCGTTTTATACTTTTATTTATGTTAATGTCACGTTTAATACTGTGTATACTTCTAGTTTATCTAATATACGATACTATCTAATACTACATACCTAACTCCAATTTATCTTAATTACTGTTTCATTTCAGGATTTATGATTCCGAAAGGATGGAGAATATATGTGTATACAAGAGAGATTAACTACGATCCACAACTTTATCCCGATCCGTTAACCTTCAATCCATGGAGATGGCTGGTTCGTAGTCGAGGGATTCTTAATAATGCTTGACCTTTCTAAAAACATATGATTATTGAGTTATGGTTGTTCACATAACCATAATAATGAAATGTTTCAGGACATAGGTATGGAAAACCGAAACAATTTCTTGATATTCGGAGGAGGGACGAGGCAGTGTCCAGGGAAGGAACTCGGATTAGCCGAAATTTCGACATTCTTGCATTACTTTGTGACAAGATACAAGTGGGAGCAAGTAGGAGGAGACAAGTTAATCAAATTTCCAAGAGTTGAAGCACCAAATGGACTTCACATTAAGGTTTCAAGTCGCTACATAAAAAAGAATGTATAGAAAAATAAAATAAAATAAAATAAAAATTACTACCTATTTTTTTATCAATAGTGTCCCGCGAAAATTGGGTTAAATTAAAGCAAATCCATCTCCACCATTGAAAAACAAAAAAAAACACAAGGATGCCCAAAAATGCCTATTTGAAACATTCCTAAGACACATATGTGCCGCTTCTAGTGCTGCCGTATAACGTATATAAACCGACCAATACTGCTTCCTCCTCCTCAAACACCTCCGATCACTCTTTCCGGTCACTCTCCCATTGACGGACTCTCTCTATCTCTCTACTCCTGTAAATTAAAATGGCGGATTCTGCAACCCATCTTCTGAAAGATGAGCTCGATATAGTGATACCAACTATCCGAAATCTTGATTTCTTGGAAATGTGGAGGCCCTTCTTTCAGCCATATCATTTGATCATAGTGCAAGATGGTGATCCTTCAAAGACGATCAAGGTCCCCGATGGCTTTGATTATGAATTGTATAATCGAAATGATATCAATAAGATTCTTGGTCCCAAGGCTTCTTGCATTTCCTTCAAGGATTCAGCCTGCCGCTGCTTTGGGTATATGGTCTCCAAGAAGAAGTATATCTACACCATTGATGATGACTGCTTTGTAAG
>CAVNYN010271861.1:0-51226 GCA_963692815.1 Nyctanthes arbor-tristis | reverse complement strand
GGAGATTGTTCAACAAAATCAGCCCATCAACCACCATCTATTACAGAAAAATTTACAAATTGAGGCACCGAAAACTAACCTCTAAGATTTCAAGCTATAGACCATC
Source organism: Nyctanthes arbor-tristis (assembly GCA_963692815.1). Classification (NCBI taxonomy): domain Eukaryota; kingdom Viridiplantae; phylum Streptophyta; class Magnoliopsida; order Lamiales; family Oleaceae; genus Nyctanthes; species Nyctanthes arbor-tristis. The sequence goes on along the minus strand of CAVNYN010271861.1, from coordinate 51,120 downwards.
GTTCGCCGGAGGAAACCGACCGGATCTGCCTGATTTTTAGCTCCAGATGCCAAAAAATTACAAATCGAGGCACCGAAAACAAACCTCTAAGCTTTTCAAGCTATCGACCGTCATTCACCCGAGGAAACCGACCAGATCTGTCGGATTTTTAGCTTCAGATGCATGCCCCCTTGGGCAATGTGACTTGCCCTTTTTTTTTATGTTTTTAAACCAACGAATTGCGCTATTATTCCTTTTCATGTTTCTTTATTGGAAGATATAAGAAGGACCCACACATATGTAGATGCGACTTTTTCCAATATTGCCACGCTCATGGTTGTCGTTCCAAATGTTACTGTTTTTAGCAGCGACAAAGGTGTCGCCACTAGATAGGTCGCTGCTACAGTGCCTATTTCTTGTAGTGCATGTCCCTTTCGCAATTGTAAGAATCTGAAAAAAGTGTTGTAGCTATATGGAAGTTAAACATTATTTGATCAGGCGTGGTTTTAAGGAAAGTTATACACGGTGGATATGGCATTGTGTGAGTTTACTTCCTATGATGGGCACCAGTGATGATAAGCGTGCTCAGGGGAGAACACTCTAAACAAAACTAATGAGATTAATGTGGACAATGAGGATAATGATCTCCTGAGTGATCAGATAGATGAAACGATGTGTGGTATACAAGATAATTTCATTGAGGTGCCTTACATATTCATTAACTTGTTCATCAATTCTAAAAAGCTTTTATTTTCTAGATTTAATAAATTTACGAAGTTATATGCTGTGTTCAAATTGTTTAACTTAAAAGCAAAGAATGAGTTGAGTAGTAGGAGTTTCATAGTATTGTTAGAACTTTTAGGAGACATGCTTTTGGAGAATAATGAGCTTCCTAATTCAACTTGTGAGGCAAAGAAATTGTTGTGCCCATTGGATACAGAGATTGAGAGGTCATATGCATGTCGAAATGATTATATACTATGTAGAAATGAGTACAAAGACTTGTATGTGTGTTCAAAGTGTGAAACGTCACGGTATAAGAGAAAGGATGACAATGATATGCTTGAGGATAAGAAAGGCCCTCCAGCAAAGGTTTTATAGTATTTACTCGTAAAACTAAAATTCATATGCTTATTTGAGAATGCAAAGGATCCAAAGCATATGCGGTGGCATGCTGATAGGAGGAAAGAAGAATGAAAACTAAGACGCTCAGCTGATTTTCCTTAGTGGAGGAATATAAACTGGATGTTTCCTAAATTTGTTGGCTAAGATAGGAATCTTAAGCTTGGATAATGTACAAATAGATGGAACCCTCACAATAACAATCGTCTTAGCACTTTGAAGGTTCTTTTGGTATGTTATAATCTTCTTCCTTGATTGTGTATGAAGCAAAAGTACATCATGTTGTCATTGATGCTTTCAGGGCCTAAACAACTGGCAAATGACATAGATGTATGCCTAGCACCACTCATTGATGATTTGAGATTGTTGTAGAATGAAGATGTGTCAGTGTTTGATGCGCATAGCCATATGTGTTTCAAACTACGTGCTATGATTTTTTCACCATAAATGATTTTCCAGTATATGGCAACTTGTCAGGCTATACTACCAAGGGAGCTAAAGCGTGCCTCATCTACAAAGATGAGATGATTGATCTTTGGTTGAATAACAGTAAGAAAAATATGTCCATACGTCATTGGACCTTTCTCCCAGCTGACCACCATTATCGAAAGATAAAAAACCTTTTAATGAGAAAACCAATACTCAAGTTGCCCATTTGCCATTAACAAGAAAGGAGGCTTATGAAAGAGTCAAAAATATTAATGTTGTGTACGATGAAACTTTCAAATCTCTACAGGAAAGTCTTTAGAAGAAGAGATCTATATTCTAAGATCTAACATACTGGAAGCATTTACAGGTAAGACATTAGATTGACGTAATGAACGTGGAGAAAAATATTTGTGATAGTATCATCTAGACATTATTGAACATTCCAACTAAGACGAAAGATACTATCAAAGTTAGAAAAGACATGGTAGAAATGAGAATCCGTGACAAGTTAGCACCTTATAAGTAAAAAAAAAAAAAAACATATGTACTAGCCTCCAGCTTGCCATACATTGTCTAGACAAGAGAAAACAACTTTCTATGAGTGCCTAAATGCTATTAAGGTTCCATTTGGCTACTCATTAAACGTCAAGAGACTTGTATCGATGAAAGAATTGAAATTGGTTGGGTTTGAAGTTGCATGACTGTTAGGTCTTAATGCAACATTTCTCTGCCAGTTGCAATGTAAGACATATTGTCAGAACATGTTAGCTAGATATGTCATAACAAAGCTTTACTTTTTTTTTCAATGCAATTTGTAGTAAATTTGTTAATCCAGAGGCATTGGATGATTTGCGGGCCGATTGAATTGTATTTTTGGCCGGCATTTTTTTAACATTGTGTTTGTCCATTTGATTGTTCATTTGCGAGAAAAATTAAGATTCGTGGTCCGGTATTCATGAAATACATGTATCTATTCGAGAGGTACATGAGTATTTTGAAAGGATATGTCACAAGCCAATCTCAACCTGAAGGGAATATAGTTGAAGATTATATTGCTGAAGAGACTATTGAATTTTCTGATTACCTAGATGGTGTTGAACTGATTGGTATCCTAAAATCTCCTTAGGAGGGAAGACTCAGGGGGGAGGGGGTAAAGTTATGATTGGATTCAAATCAACCGTGCCCAGTGCTGAAATATGAGATAAAACACACATCTTTGTCTTGCAATACCTTACTAAGGTGCATCTATATTTGGACGAACATATATCCATTTCAAGGAGACAGAATCTTGTAAAAGGTGAAAGACAACTGACTAATGAACATAATCACTCACTTACAACATAGTTCAAAGATAGAGTGATGCAACGGTTATCACAATCATCGAACACCATTGCTGAAACACTAAAATAGTTGGTATATGGTCCTAAGATCTTGTTTCTTCTTATGAAGGATATGACATTAATGAGTATACACTTTACACAAAATGTTAGGATGACAAGATTGCCATACAAAACAATAGAGTGACGTTGGTAACACTCTCAAGAGAAATATTCCAATGCTAGAGATACTAGGAATATTGATGCAGCAATGTCATATTATGGTATCGTTGAAGAAATTTGGGAACTTAATTACAAGGTTTTCAGGGTTCCTCTTTTTCACTATAAATGGGTTGAAAATCGGCAGAGTGTACGAGTAAATGAATTGGGTTTCACTTTGGTAGACTTTGATCGGCTAGGATATCGTGATGAGCCTTTCATACTTGCTTCACAAGTAAATAAAGGCCTTTTGCAATGTTGATCCTGTCGAGCCTAAGTGGTCAATTGTTTTCAAAGCAAGAGACATATTGTCGGTTTTAATGATGTGATGGATGAAAAAGAGCATGATCACTTTGATGAAACCCCATTGTTCTCTGTTGGTATACAACACGTACCTACATAAGAAGATATCCTTGAAACAAATTACATGTGTTCGGATCATTGTGAAGGCTTATGGATTGACCGTCGTTTGTGATTGTTAATTACTAATATCTTGTGTGTGCTTTTCCAAGGTTGCTTAATTTCTTTCCTTGGTATATTTTGATATAATCTATATGTTGTTGATGGTTACTTGCAATGTTATTTTTATATTTATATTATTATTTATATGCTCAATTCATGACTACTATCGTGGTGTGATATTGGTAATATTAACTCACTAATTTTTTTTATATATGCAAGTACTCACTTGGAGAGCCTTCGTGATGGCCGATGATTTAAGAGCATTTGACTCACCGTCTATTAGCAAAGTGAAACGGACCAGAGGTGCAACCACTTGCTAGAAATTCAAGAAAAAGAAAGATAAGGCAGTAGCCATTCAGTTTGAAGAGTTGGAGAGGTTGATCGGGATGTTCAATAAAAAAATTCCAAAGTTGCATGGGTGTATAGCTACGACTCATATTCATATAAACTACACCGATAGGATGAAAGTTGAGTCTGGCCTTAACGATATGATTTGGGAAGATATCAAGGTATCACATCACTTTATACGTAGTTAATTAATATCACTTGAGCGTTTATAGTATTGATAATATTGCATATTATCGTTGTCTTGCAGAATCATTTCAACATAAATAATGACAACATGAAATAGCCTATATTGAGAATTACTAAGATGAGATGGAGAGGCCTCAAGGCATGATTGGTTCGAAGATTCATCAAAGAGAAGCATCCTAAATATGAACTCCGTGTCAGTTTATTCTTTCATTTCACAAGCACATGGAAGTGTTCAAAAATGATCATGACACTCTGGACTACAAGGTATATTATTGATATAATTTTTATTATTTTTGGTGTTTGATGGCTAAACTAAAATTAGGTGATGAGTTGTCTTTCATGAGAAAAATGAGAAGGCGAAGCAAAGTCAAACGCATAATGAACACCCACACTTTCGAGGATCAGTCGGTTATATAGAGATGAGGCCTGAGTGGCTTATTGCAGACCTCTTATCTTCCTCTTCATCATGTGGGTCAATTAGTTCAACCCTTCTGATCGAGGATCACAGTTTAGATTGGGTTCAACCAAGAACGAAGAAGATGGCCGATTGGAATTATTACATCTTTAACAGGAAAACTATTAGGGTATATGAGAAAATTGCAAGTATAAGTTTTCAATTTCTCATAATTTTAATTAATTAACATTAATTTAAATACTAATATTTTGTTTCATTTTGAGAACAGAAAGAAAAGCATGAGGAGGTTAGCCAAGGGATGTTTATCCCAAAATGACACAAGGATATCTTGTTGGAGGGGCTTAGAAAGAAAGAGTATCTAGGTCGAGTGAGGGGATATAGAGTATATGTCACCATGAGGGACATTTATGGCCAACCTGACGAGACCACAAGAGGGTTGAGTGGGGTCGTGTCGCTAGATGATATGAGATAGGTAATCACATCAGAAATGGAGTCTAGTATCATTAACGGGTTAGGAAAGAGACCATGACACATATGCAGGCTCAGCTCGACATGATTTAGTCTCGGCTTGCCTCTATCTTCCATCAGTGAGTCCCAACATTAGACCATTGATCCGTAGTAGTTGTTATTCGGCCAATCCTGACCCACGTCCTGTGGTTAAGGTACGTAGTGTTAAGTTATCTGGTTTTGGTATGTATTCACTTTATTCAAAACTTAGGGCTACTTTAAATTTTTACTTGTGTTGAATATTAAAAGAAGCTGATCCTATACTATCTCACCTTAGTGTCTAACATAGGGACTCAAATTGTAGCCACAAGGATCGTATTCCCATCCTATCCTGATACTTTAGTGCACCATCAATAAATTATGTCCGGTCATTACAAAGTGTCAGTTGATCATATAATTGATAATGCAAGAGAGTTGAATCTTCTAACGTAGACTACATTCTATCAGTAGATAGCGGATGCGACTGGAAGCTTCACTCAGTGGCCCATACATTTTAGGCAAAGTAATAAATTTATGTTATACTAACGCTTCTTTGGACATTTGATTTTGTGTTACACATGATATGATCGTAAACAATTTCTCACTATAGGAAGACTTACCGAAGCAAGAAGTATCAAAGGAAAAAGATAGTAGCACAAGTTTTGAAATGTGTTCGACACGGCCTAATCTTATTGACAATACAATAAGATTAGACTACCACTTACTGAGGATTTCATTGACGTGACAATGGACTGGGATGTGTTTCACCACTTTATCGACAAGGCGACTGAGATACATGTTTTTATCGACGATATTACTGACCTACTCAAGCTACAATGGTTGACGTGCCTATTTTGTAAATTTTTAAAATGTAAGATTTCCTCCCACACACTTACAATTTTCATATAAGTTTTAATTTAACATTTAAATTTCAATATAATGCATTTTAGGTACCCATATCAATTGTGCGGTGGCTTAGAGATTGAAAATATCGGGTTTATGTGTCTAGTGTAGATCGCGACGGTTAATTTTAAATGTAATAACAGAGACAGTTTTAGTTGCATGGTCAACTCGCTGAGACAATTGAGAGACAAGAGTGTATTCTAGCACCATATCATGAGGGGTCAAACCGGGCATTGTTATTTATCTGTTCTTTTGCTTTGCGCTTTACTTTGAAAACAACATGATGTACTACTTGAATTCTTTGGAGTCTTACTGCAAATTAGCAATTAGGACAACCTTGAATATGTAAATAATTATCAATGAATATTGCATAATAGTTTTTTTGTGTAAGTTTGAGTTTGTTTAACTTGTGCATATATATTGAAACTTTAGGGTATTTATAACATTGTGGGCAACAGGGACTCTAAGGCATAGCACTCCCATGTAGAAATCAATTATTGTATGAAAATAAATTTTAAAAGTTACATAACTATTGAAGTTTCAGGTTTTGTTGGTTGGATCACTAATATTCATTTTCAACTCCATGAAAATTTTAGTGTGCTCAGCAACTAGGATTCAATGAGTGTGGCTATTGTGTGATAAGACATATATACTAGATAGTCACACTATATTCTGGTAATTCAGAAACACTTGACAAGATATAAATATTTATTGAAAACTAACAATTGTCTAATCACGCACACATACATATTTTATTAACAAAGTATGTAATATTTCATTTGGTTTGTTGTGGGCATGTAAAGTTGAATCATATAGCCAGGTGAACATTGATGAGATTTGGAACAAATGGGTATTGTACCTTATCGACTATTGTGTATAATTTTTTGTTTTGTTTATTTTTAAACATAGCTTACTTATGAATTATATATAGCTTTTCATTCAAACATGTACATTTCAATGGTTTGGAGATAGTTATGGCTAGGTTATAATAGAATTTTGAGTAATTTTGAGTAACTTATGGTTTACATTATTGCTAATGTTTGGAGTAGTTATATTTATAGTATGTTGATTATGATTGGATTAAAGTGTATATAAATTGCTAGTGTTGGTACTATTACTTCTTAGCTATGTATTGTGCATTTGTTTTTTTCTTTTGCAATGTCACGGCAAAGGTAATGCCAGAGGCACTAAAAAAAATCAATAGATGTCGGTTGTTGCCGCAAAACCGACACCTATTTGTTCACAAGTGTTCCTATGAAGACAAATAGGCGTTCGGTGGTGCTACTAGAACCGACGCCTAAGGTCGACAATAGGCGTCGGTTTTTCCTTTACAACTGACACCTAAAGTGTACAATAAGTATCGGTTCTTGGGCCAACAACAGACGCTTATTTTGCACTTTAGGCGTCGACCAAAAGCTATCGCAGCTGTCAATAACATCGACTTCAAGACCGACATGTATTCATCATTGCAACTAACACCTAAAATACTATTCTTTAATAGTGAAATAGTATGCTCAAACACTTTTTAGGTTTTATAATCATAGCATTTATATTGATCAAATTAAATGGTGTTGTTCTTCCGGTAACATACAGGTGTGGTACTAAAAAGACATGTTAAATCTCAATTCGCGGAATGCAGAAAAGATTCTATGGAACTAAAAAAAATATGTTAAGCAATAAAACATGACAAGAACAATAAACACGTTATTTGACGGATATCGTAAATGATTCCTTATTGTATATTTTAAATTCTTTGAAATTTTGTAATAATTTTTAATAGTATATAATTGTTTAAGTGATCTTCTCGTACATGAAACATAAATTACACAATCCATCCATTATTAATATCTAAACCAAGAGTTGCGGTGCATATAGACACTGCATTTTTCCCGCCCTTTTTACGCGGTGTCTATAGCCCCCCGCAATCTTGCAGTATTATCTCAAATCCTCTTTGCTAATTCCAATCTGATTACTTCCATTTTATCTTCATCTAGATTAGGAAAATTCAATCTCCTGAAATTCACTTTCGGTTATTTATCATTATCTCTCAATCCTTTCACCCATTCTCAATTCCTCTTTATGGTAAAGAAGATTCCACCCTATCAATGCCATGTTCAGTTTGGAGTCAAGATCTCCATTTCTCAAGCTGAATTTTTGCCTCAATTTACTGATTTGTTTAGCTTGCAGATTGGGATACTACTTCATTTGTTATCATCGTCTCATTGCGTCAATTTAATTTTGATCCATAAATTTTCGATGATCTTCGAATTGCATCGCGTCCTTCCTTCTTAGTTCATTTATTTATAATTCTGTTCGAGTTGTTTAAATGTACATTTGTGGGTTTTAGGTTCAAAATTCAGGTAGGAACTAGGCTGATAGAGGCGGCATACCAGATTGTGAACGATGTGTTGATGCTGGATGAAAAGCGGCGACTTAACCTAGCCTCTTTTTTGAATACACATTGGATGGAGTTTGACTTAGCCAGGTTTCAGCTTCCACTAACTTTTTCCCTTTCTATTTGCTGATTAAAATCTAGAGGGTCAATATAATAATTAAGAATCAATTACTAAATCATGTTTTTAATTGGGGTATTTGAAATCTTAACAGGACCGTGCTTCAAAAAGAGATTGACTAAGCATTTAGAACTTGGGGTATAAAAAATAAACATATTAGTTTGTTAACAAATACTATTATACTTATTATTATAAATGTATCCCAGATCACATCCAACATGGTTTATCACCAATCTTGCATTGGTCTAGGGTTTATCATCTTCTATTTGCTCTTTCCTATTTTTTCGTGGGTTAGTTGTTGGGAGAAGAGTTGGAAGTGGCTGGGTTCGGTGTAGACAAGTCTCTAATTTTTTTTTTTTTTAATTTGCTACTTATTCATCACTTTCTTAAGGAAGAAATCACTATTTTGTTTGACTGGTGTTCTGCTAGAAGCTCTTCCATGACAGGAACATATGATATAGTGTTAGAAAAAAATGGATCAAAAAAGAATGGAAGGTTCCATAGAAGACTACCAGATTATCCATCAATGTTGGCTATCGGTTTGTACAGAGTTGAATGCATTAAAACTATTAATAGCAAAAAAGGTTGTAGAGCATAACGTTTTTGTTTAATACTTAGTAGCCAGTTCTAATATTCACAGCCGGAAATATAACTAAAATCATTTACATGGCAATCACTGAATAATCTCTATTCAAGATGTAAGCATCCATCAAAAGAATGCCAATATGAATCAATAAAGACAGCCTTAGGTCTAGGACGAGTGAACCTTGATTATGGATAACTATGGCCATTGAAGTGCTCGACTGCTCTATTGTTCAGAGGCGATAAAGCAAAGATACCTACATGTTATTATAAAATATTATAGCTCATATTTAACATTACTTGCGTCATAATTTTAATCTCTATATTTGCATGGTTAATTAGTTTAAATATGATATGTTAGGACTATCATTCGTGAAGTCAAAATCATATAATCTTTGCATGTAAAATTGACTTCTCTTTTTCTTTATAGGGTACTATGTATTTTATATGAAAAGAACCCTATCAATTGAAAATGTAACTCTTTGGAGCTTCTGCCCTTTCGTCCACCTATTGCCCATTTTCTATGGAACCAACATGGGCACCATTTTATGGAGCCCAAGTTTCAATGAGAAAATAACATGTATGAAATAACATGTGGAGCTCATGTGATTTTACACGTGTTATTTTTCCACTGTGTTGGTTTCGTGCTATGGAGTCTAAGTTGGCTTTATATACATCTACTATGTATATGTATCTTTTGGTAATTTGGGAATTTAGGTATAAAATTTGTAATTAACTGAAAGCCATGAATTTATTTATTTACTCTTTTTGGGTAGTAGAAAATTAGAAATTGATGGCGAATTGAAGTGTATTAAGCCAAGGCAGTAAATATATCAATTTATTTATTTCTTTTATTTTTCCCATTTAAATTTTAAGGATTATAGTGTACCAATAATGAGTTATTATGACTTGCAATTAGTGATTTTGTCGCTAAATATTTAACTATTTCGTAATAATCTCACTATATTTTGTATGTTTGCTCTTCTCATCATTGAGTTTTGCTATCGGAATTTGTTTTTCTTCCCATGCATCGAACGGGTGCTAAACTAGTTAACATTCAATCATGCATGTGCAATTGGAAAAAAAATTCATTTCTATTTGTCCTCATATGTATCAAACCATTTATTTTCATTTCTGTAATTGATATTCAAGTATGAATCTAAATGTTATCAATTTATTCAATTGTTTTTATAGGTTTGTTGCATGATTAACACTTTTAACACTTTAGACGACATTTATCTTATAGTCTTTATTTTTCTTATTTAGTTTATTGTGCATCATTATCCAGGAATTTTTTGTAAAAGCTTTACACATGCAACACAAAGGTGGAAATCTAGTTCAATGTTTTGAAGCAAGATTCACCATTCAATTTTCATACTGTCTGGCTTTATTAATTTTGAATTGAAATATTTTCAAAATACGTGACACCATGACACCAACCAATTAACAATTATCTAAAAATAAAATACGTGACACCATGGCTTTATTAATTTCGTGCCATTTATCTAAAGCGGGCTTTAGAAAATTACCCCCACAAGCGAGGCATGTTTTGAAAATTATGTCCAAAAATAAAATTTAAGAATTGAAGTCGTAAAAGCACGGCAGAATTTGTTGTTGCGTTGAGCCAATGAGTTGCTGGGCGCCTGGCCCAGAATACTTTGTTATTTACTTATTTCTTTATTTGTTTGTTTATCTATTATTACTATTTTCTTAAAAAAATATTATTGTTGTTTGTTTAATTAATAGGTTATCTTATATGCTTCCTTTTCTATTCTAGTTATAAATTTTTATTTTATTTTATTTTGTTGGGAAACTTTTTGTTTTATATATAGAAATAAAATTTACATTTAATTTTAAAAATTAACAAATAAAAATCTTTCACATATAGATATATCATGTTGATGTGTCTCTAAAAAGGAACCTTCATTAATTTTCCTTAAAAGGTCACATATATAAAATTTACATTTGTATTTTTAATTTAAAAAACCAAAGATAAAAATTGTAATTGTTACATTTTCGTTAAAAAAAATTACATATATAAAAGTCACAATACTTGTGATTTTTAATTAAAAAATCAGGTATAAAAATTGTGTCATTGTCACTTTTTTGTCGAAAAGCCACATATATAAAACTCATGTTTGTATTACTTCTTAATTAACAAGTCACATATATAAAAATAACATTGTTATAGTGTATTTTTTAAATAAAAATTCAAATATAGAAATTTTCTCATCATTATATTTTCACCAAAAGTCATATACGTAAACCTAAAAGTCACATTACGGTGATAAAAAATCCATATAAAACTTTTGTCAATGTCACATTAGTTGACTTTTTACTTAAAAAATCACGTATAGAAATTTTTTTATTATCATATTTTTATTGAAAAATCACATATATAAAAGTCAAGTTAGTAGGATTTTTAAATTAAAAAGACACATAGAAATTTTGTTATTATTACATTTCCATTAAAATTCACATTAGTGTGACTTTTTGATTAAAAAATCACATATAAAAAATATTTTACTTTGTTACATTTTAATCAAAAAATTGCATATGTAAAAAGCACGTTAGTGTGATTTTTTACATATAGAAATTTTGTCAACTATACATTTATCAAAAGGCCGCATATGAAAGTCACATAATTTTTTTATCATCACTTTTTTATTGAAGCATCACACAAACACACACACAAGTCATGTTAGTGTATTTTTTAATTAAAAAGACGTATATAAGAATTTTGTTATTATTACATCGTTATCAAAAAGTCGCATTTGTGTGATTTTTAATTAAAAAGTCATATATAGAAAATTTTCATTAATTGTTACATTTTAATCAAAAGTCAGATATGCAAAAGACACATAGAGAGAAAATTTGGAGAGAAAACTCGTGAATTGTATATCATTATGATAATCAGAGCAACCTATTTATAGACACAAGTCTAGGGTTTCAGGAGTACAAAAGTCATTCACTAAATATAATAATTATTTACAACACTCCCCCTTGAATGACTGTTCTATACAATAATTGTCTGATCAAAAATCTCGTTTGGGAAAAACTCAGTGGGAAAAATCTACCAAACTAAGGACAATAATACAATTAATTATGATCAACTCTAGAGTATCTAAGTGCTACATCATTAAAACCTTGCCAGAAAAATTCAGTGGGACAAAAACTTATCAAATGAAAAAGAATATAGATGCTTCCCCTTATTTCACTCAATAATAATTTTCGTGTTTAGCTTTCCATATCTCTCTAATATCTTCAATATTTGAAACATATTCTACTTCAGGCAGTGTCAACTCTTCAGGAGTTTTATATCGAGGGTTATTATTATATATGTCACAGATATTTATTACGTAAAGAATATGTCTCATTAAAACCTTATAGGGAAAAAAATCCAGTAGGAAAAATCCAAGTGAAGGAAAAAGAGTATATTATTCCTTGGATACGTCATTGATGTTACCTCGTTAAAAACCTTGCTAGGAAAATCTATTAGGACAAAAACTTAGTCAAGGCAAAAAAGAGTACAACACGTATCTCCTTTATATTAACTGGCAATGTATACAAGAACTTTAAATTCTTTATATGCTTTATTCAAGTATACCAAATCTAATGATATATTTTCATATATTACCAGTCGAATAAAACTTTAGGTTTCAATTACACTCACCACATATTTAATGCTCTTTTAATATAGTTATCTATCAATATATTATTGACATTGTAACAATATGTAAGATTGTCTTTTTATCTTGGTCAATATTTAATATCAACAATTTTGATGAAATTTGATTCTTCATCCTTGCTATTTATTAAGCTCATGAGGATATGTAGTCGACTATTATTTCTTATCGATTCCATTTAATCTTAGTATAGACATAACTTATCTAGATCTCTTTACTCCAATAATTTCAAGTACCTGAGCCTCTTTAGACACTTTTTAATTAGTTATGTTTATATACTCTTCTGGAGTATACATGCCTCAGTGTATAAGACCATCACAAATATTTGCTCTGTATTCTTTTCATCGATATTTATTTTGGAATTGACCACGTCATGCTTTAAGCATGCTATTAATGTTTCAAATCCTCCTATAGGAATTTATATCAATCCAAGATGAAGTATTTAACATAGTATATTTATTGGTAACTATGCAGTCAATAATCTGAAATGCATACTATCTTTCACACTTCAAGTTTACATTGTACATGTGATGATTACTATTGAGCGTTTCATATATTTGTCACCAATTATCAATTCCATCCTCTAATACTGAGAAAACTATTTAATTTAAGAAATAATTAGAAAAATGTGATTCAATATATCATCCTTCATGGATGAAGTATATAAAAAGGGATTCAAATACAATTTGTATTCTCAGCATTATAATAATATTCATCTTAGTACGTGTGGTGGAACGACCATATATATCGTACTTATCAGCTTTAAATGGAGGTTTCTGACTATAAGCTCATATACTCTATTGGCAAAATATTGCTGCAAGTGAAAGATCAATATCACTTAAATACAAATGATTTGTTCTCAATTAATGGTATGGCAAATAACTTGAGGCGTATAATATTATTTTGTTAACTGTAGGTAATTAATATTCCAACCAATATATGAATAAGTAATAATTTTTAGGATAAAATTCACTAACAAGATACATATATCTTTATTTTAATATCTGAAAGTTTTGCTCATAATCAATCAATTGAACAAATATTCTCGCAACCTTTTAGTTACAAGTTTGATATATGACCTCTAGTGGATCCAAATTCATAAAATATCTAGAAAGTCTACATAGACAGTGAGTGAACCAATACAGTTCACCCAGAAGATTTTCGAGATACATGTGGAACTCAATTCCAAATTGCTGGTGATTATTAATTATCAAATTGCCTGATAACTTGCAACACACGAGAATTCTTTTAGATGGAAGAACTTTCTATTCTTCACATGATTCTCAATAATTCTTATTATCTACAAATTGAGATGGTCTAACTGGTCATGCCAAATAATAAAATTTTGCAATATTGAAATTATAGTCCAATATAATAAGTAATGTATCTAAACAACATAACCAAAACTTTTTAGGCAAGAGACATCAGATTCTTGACCAAAGACATGCCGCATCAGAGAATACTGATCATAAATAATTGGCTTTATACGAACTATCACTACAACATGTAATATGGCATGATCCCAAATAGAAGTTGGGAGTTTTGTTTCTATAGACAATAGTCTAGCAATTAATTGAAGATATTTAATAAACAGTTCTGCGAAACTATTTTGAGTGTGGACATAAGCAACTAAATGTTCAACCTCAATTCTGGTTGCCATATAATAATGATCGAATGCTTGAGGTCAAAACTCACCATCATCACCAAAGTAAACTTTCTTGATTCCAGGAATTGAGCCTTTTAGTTTTATTCTATAAGCAAGTAGTCTAACAAACGCTGCATTCATAATAGAAAACAAGCCAAAATGGGACCATCTAGGAGAAACATCAATAGCATAATGGAATAAAATGGTCCACATAGTGGATATAGGTATACCAACCTACATACATCTCTATGAATTCTTTTCAAGAAAATTAGATACTCAATAATCTTCATGCTGGAAGGTTTGACGACTAACTTGCCCTGCTCACAAGTAGCAGATGAGAAATCATTTGCTGAAAAAACTTCTGATTCTTTAGATTGTACCCATGTGAATTATCTACCACATCGTGGTTGCTTATGTATGCACAAGCCCATCATACCAAGGTATAAAGCTCTTTTGATCAACGCACTTCGGGTTTGTAGTATGGTTTATTTATCTCAATTACTTTTATGAATATATAATACATTCTAGATAGTAATGCTGAGAATTTATCCTTTATCACCTTTCGACGAGATACAAAGAAATTAATGTAAAAATATTATTATATTTTTACATCATCTCAATATAGTATCCATTGGATATATTTAAAAATCAACAAATTTCTCATAAATTTGTTAAAGTAAAGTGCAACATTAATATAATATTTTGTATTATTTGTCAAAATAACATAAACTCTTCTAGAGCTTTTGATAATGTTCGATGCACCTGATATATATAATATTAACATTATTTTTAGCTAATGTTAATTCAAAAAATACTTTGTGTTGAATAATGATATGCATAGTTGCACTTATTAATATTTCCTTTTGGGTCAGTCAAAAAGTTAGAGACATCAAAGTGAGTCGCTACTTGATCATCATAATCAAGGAAATTAGTCTATAATTTCCTTTTTCCCTTGATTGACTACTAGTTAGAGATCCACGATGTATTTTGCCGTACGACAAGTACATGCTCAATGCCCTTTGATGCTCTCTTTTAGATGAGCTATCATTGTTGGATGCTTTTATGCATTAACTGTTAGAGTTTTGTCCATGAGTTTTTCCATGTCTTCACCTACAGTTCACAATGAGATATTACATTTGTTTCAGGCAATGCAGTAAAATCAATGGGATGTAACTCGTGATTTTTCATATATCATTTGGATCTTTGATGCTAAGGTATTCAAGTTATCGTAGAGATGATAATGAAGGGAATTAAGTGTTTTTACACTATCCTTAGATGTGTTTTCTTCTTTTATTGTCTTACTCAAGCCACTTGCGATTCGGTGTACCATAGCATCAATGGCTCGTGACAAATAATTCTTTCCGATATGTCATGTGTAGCTAACTAAAATTAGTGATATTGGCTATTTGTGTAACTTTATAATACATAAAATTATAAATTCAGCATCAACAGGACATAAATTTTTATACTCTCGTTCAGGGAGTATTGTTTCACGTATCACTAATATCTATAGCCTTCAAGACATTTGCTACTTCAGAATCATGGTAAACTATGCTTTTAAAATTAATTTGGGTAATTGCTACTTCAGGAGCAATAGATCAATGTTCTTCAGGAATATTGAATTACCAAATAAATTAGATCCTTATATCCAACATAAATCGCTCTTTAGGAGCATGTAACATTCTTCAAAATATTACAATTAGTTGTGCCACCTCGGGAGCAACAACTTATTTGATCTAATTAAAATAATAAAGAACTAAAAGTAAATAATCGGATAAGAAATAAATAATGCATATAACGAGTAATAAAAAGAGATAATTACTTCTGAAAAATAAGAAATATTCTTCAAAAATATTTATTTACTATGTTTTTCTTCAAGAAAACACATATCTAAATCTCATATATCGTGCTCTTCAAAAGTACATCATATTCAATCAGAATATGATGAAATCATGTTATGTTCTTCAGGAATCACAACGTATTAGTTTGAATAATCTTTAGGACTATTAAGAATTTAGAATTGTATTTCTTCAGGAATTACTACAAATCTTATATTGCTTTTCTAAAATCAATGATATTCTTCTGGAGTATGATATTTAACTGGTGATTTTTCAGGAACCACAAGAATAATATATGTCAAGTCTCTTCAAGAGCCAATCATATTCTTCTAGAATATAGAGAATAAATTATAATTCTTCATCAATCACAAAAAATAATATCTAAATCACAATAATGTTCACGATTATTGATAGATTTTTGAACGATCAAGTTTCTTCAAGAAAGCACGATTAATAATGTATGTGTGTATATATATGTCAGGGCTCTTCTGAAGTCAATCATATTCTTCAAGAATATAAGACATAATAGTGACTTTTCAGAAACCATAATGAATCACAAGAATAATATCTAGATTACAATAATCTTCAGGATTATTTGTGAAACTTTAAAGATCTTGTTTCTTCTGAAAACAAAGATGAATATAAATCAATTAAATGATTTCTAAACATTTAAATAACATAATAATATATACACTATTCATGCACGGATTGAAATTACTAAATAATAATAAGTTAAAAAGTATCTTGAATAACAATCTATTTAAATTGGATTATGTTTTCTGACAACCTGGAATAACAATCTAGTTAAATTGAATTATGTTTTTCAACCACCTGTGAACGGCCATGAAAAATTGTTCTTCAAAATCATTGCTAACATGGAAAAGTGAGAAACTAAGATCGCACAGAATGTAATTTGAAAACAATGTTGAGAAAGAGAATCGTGCTGATAACATATTATAAACTAGAAAAAAAATAATAGAAAATAGAGAGAAAAGTTAGAGAGTGAATTATATATCATTATGAGAACTAGAGCAACCTATTTATAGGTACAGGTCTAGAGTTTCAGACGGTACAATAGTCATTCTCTAAATACATTAATTATTTACAACAATAAGAAAATTTTCATTAATTTTCACGTTTTAGTCAAAAGTCAGGTATATAAAAGGCACATTAGTGTGCGATTTTTCATTGAAAAAATCTCATATAAAAATGGTCACTTTTATATTTTCGTTAAAAAGCTATATATGAAAATAACATTTGTGATTTTTTTTATTAAAAAGTCACATATAAAAATTTTATCATTGTTGCTTTTTTATCAGCAAGTAACATATATAAAAATCATATTAATGTGATTTTTTAATTAAAAAGTTATATATAAAAATTTTATTATTATTATTATTATATTTTCATTGAAAAGTTACGTTAGTGTGATTTTTTAATTTAAAAGTCACATAAAATTTTTTTTCATTGTTACATATCCATCAAAAAGTCACAAACGTCAAAGTCAAATTAGAGAGATTCTTTTATTTAAAAAATCACACAAAAATTTTATCACTATTATATTTTCATCAAAAAGCAACATACACTGTTATTTTTAATTAACAATTCACATATAAAAATTTTATCATTGTCATACTTTTTATCGAAAAGTCATATATATATAAGTCACATTACTATGATTTTTTAAATTAAAAGGTCACATATAATTTTTTTTTTTTGGGTTACATCAGTGTGTTTTTAATTAAAACGTCATATATATAAAAGTCAAATTAGTATGATTTTTTTATTTAAAAAATTATATATAGAAATTTTGTCATTGTTTTATTTTTTGTGAAAAGTCATATATACGAAAGTCACATTAATATATTTTTTAATAAAAAAACCACATATATATAGAAATTTTTTATTTTAAAATTTTCATCAAAATGTCATGTTTGTGTTATTTTTAAATTAAAAAGTCTTATTTAATTTGACGTCACTCTAATAATTACCAAATTATTTGTTGTTAAAAATGTCACGTTGAACATCACTTTGTAAGTATTAGATTGTTCACCATATGAATAGATAATTTACTGCAAAAATTGCATGATTTTAAAAATATAATATTCATCTTTGTTAATTTTTTAATTAATTAAAGGTCGCATGCAGCCCAAAAAAAAAAAAAAAGAAGAAGAGGAGGAAAAGAAATGAAAAAGAAAGACATTGAAAAAAGAAAAAAAATATAATTAGAACTGTCAACAATTGGCCAGAAAAGTAAAGAAGTCCCATCTCATGCATTGAACGTATTCTTCCGGTGAAAATACATTTCACCGTGTTTTCAAAAGTGAAGATAATATGCGGTGTTTTGCCTAATTTCCTTTTATCTAAAATTACTATAAAAAAAAGATGATATTTATTTGCATTAATAATAATAGTCGGGTTGAATTTACTATAAATTGTAATAAATAACATTAATGCTAGTTAAACCACCCGTGAGTTAAACGGGTAGAAAAACTTATTAAAATATATTATTAGATAGTTAAACATAAATCTGTAACATTTATATCCATGTAGAAAATATAAAAACAGAAGTATACATTAATTGGACCAATAAGCTCAATAGACTTAGTAATCGTAAAGTCCAAAGTCGTTTAAAAGACAATATATATTCTTATATATAATACTTTGTATGTATATATATACACACACAATTATTATGATTTTTTTATTTAAAAAATTATATACAGAAATTTTGTCATTGTTTTATTTTTCATTAAAAGTCATATATACGAAAGCCGCATTAATATATTTTTTAATAAAAAAGTTACATATATAGAAATTTTTTATTTTTACATTTTCATCAAAATGTCATGTTTGAGTTATTTTTTAAATTAAAAAGTCTTATTTAATTTGACGTCACTCTAATAATTACCAAATTATTTGTTGTTAAAAATGTCACGTTGAACATCACTTTGTAAGTGTCACCATATCAATAGATAATTGACTACAAAAATTTGCATGATTTTAAAAATATAATATTCATCTTTGTTAATTTTTTAATTAATTAAAGGTCGCACGCAACTTTTAAAAAAAAAAAGAGAGAGAGAGAGAAGAAGAGGAAAAGAAATGAAAAAAAGAAAGACATTGAAAAAGAAAAAGAAAAAGAAAAAATATAATGAGAACTGTCAACAATTGGCCAGAAAAATAAAGAAGTCCCATCTCATGCATTGAATGTATTCTTCCGGTGAAAATACATTTCACTGTGTTTTCAAAAGTGAAGATAATATGCAGTCTTTTGCCTAGTTTCCTTTTAGATAAAATTACTACCAAAAAAAGATGATATTTATTTGCATTAATAATAATAGTCGGGTTAAATTTACTGTAAACTGTAATAAATAGAAAAATTTTAGGGAGACATAAAAAAAAGACATTATTAGGTAACATTCTTATGTGGTACATTTATATTAGATGATGAAAATAGTCATGTAATCATCACTCAATGAATGTGTGTCACATGAGAATGTCACCTAATAATGTCTTATTTTCATGTTCCCCCTAGAATTGCTCTAATAAATAATCTTAATACTAGTTAAATCACCCGTGCGTTACACGGGTGGAAAAACTTACTAAAATATATTATTAGATAGTTAAACATAAATATGTAATATTTATATCCCTGTAGAAAATGTAAAAACAGAAGTATACATTAATTAAATCAATAAGCTCAATAGACTTAGTAATCGTAAAGTCCAAAATCATTTAAAAGATAACATATATTCTTACATATAATACCTCGTATATATATACAATAATAGAAAAATACATGTTACCCGCCTCATTTTAAAAAATCCTAATAAAACTAACAAATTAAAAAAAATGTAAAATGCATTAAAAAAATTCAAACAACCCTTAAACTCACCAATACACACAGTAGAAATGATGAATTAATGAATTATGATATATTAGAGTTTGTTTTGGAACTGACATTTCAGATTTGGTATTTTAATTTATTAGTAAAAAAATTAATAAATAAAACAAATATGTAAAATTGTTAAGATTAGTTGTTAAATTCAATGGTGACAGGTACAAGTCTTCTCTGAGTTCTTTTATAAAAAAATTTGTTAAAAAAAAAAGAACAGTTATCACAAAATTTACCAAATAAAAAAGGTGGGAAAATAACTGTACAAAATATACTGAGATTTAAGTGAATTAATTAATATATAAATGATAACAACAAAATTATATTATTATTTGATTGATATTAAATATTAAATATTCCTTATGGGGCAACGTAATCTTACAAAATTTCCCCATACAAAAAAAAGATAAACAACCTAAAAATTTCATATTATTTACTTTTTAAAATAATTTGATACACATTATCCTGGACAATGCACAGATGAAAGAGTAAAAATGATATAACATCATATGTAAGGTACATATGGTACTATATGGTTGTATGGTGTGTAATAAGACAAACCATATGATTATGGTTTCCCATTTTGTATGTCCTGATGTCATGGCCGTAACCAGCACGTTAGATTACCCCTAGTCGGACTGAAATATCAAAAACTCATTTATATAAACATTATTTTTTCAAAGAGTACACAATGTTAGGTACATTACAAAAAAAGTTCAACAAATCAAAAACTAATATTAAGCTAAAAAGTAAGTTGAATCCGACGATTTTTTACTTTAGCAAATTCATCTATTAGAGAATATATATATATTTTGTTAACAAGATATCTTTCGATAAAAATTGTCAAACTATCTGCAAGAAAGTCATCATCCGTCTTGCTGTGAATTGCAATCTTCACATGTTTCATTACCGAAAATGCTCTATCAGTTATTGCCCTAAAAACAGAAAGTTAACATATGGCGAATTAGTCTAGTTAACATCTTGTAATCCTCAACCATTCTTGTTTCTACTAGCTTCTCACACAATTTTGCAAGGTTAGGCACTTAAAATTGAGGATTAAGAACCATATGAGCATGATAATACTGCAATTCACTCATCAAATTAAGCCTCTCATGTTCACTTACATCTTCCTATAATATATAAGTAAAGAACAACTACAACAACTAAGTAATGAGTAAAGAGCAATCAAAGCACTAAAACCCACAATCTACAAAGTTCAATAGAATCAATTCAAAAATTATCCTTTCAAATCAAAACCGCTTAAATCTTTTAACAATCTAACAATAAAGAACTTCAAAAACTAACTAATCAAAGCACTAAGTACCACAAAGTTCAACATGACAACATCTAAAATTCAACATCCAACTCCAAAATCTAACATTCAAAATTCAACATCAACATCCAACTCCAACATCCAATCCAACATCCATAATTTAACAATTTAAAATCCAACTCCAACATCCAAAATTCAAGAAATAAAATTGCAAAATTTTTAACAATAGTTAAATTCCAAAATTCAAGAAATAAAATTGCAAAATTTTTAACAATAGTTAAATTACAATATACATGAAAGTCGAAACAAGCTTACCACTTATATAATTTCAATTTATTAACTTGATGGCTATTAGATTTAGACGTTAGAATAATAGAATTAGAATTTAGAAGTTAGAATTTTGAAATTACCTTCAAAAAATCAAAGTTCAATCTTTAATTCTTCAAACTTCAAATTTTGGTTCAGCTCACTAGTCACTGCCAGTCGGCCTCACCCTCACTTCAGCAGCATTTTTGACTTTCTGCCTTTGGAATGGAGTCTCAGACTAGAATGAACCGCCACTGGTCACTAGTGGTCGGCTGGTGGGCCGGTGGAGACTGGAGCTGGAGCCTGTACGGGAGCGGCTCCTCACGGACGAGATACGCGTGGACAAAAAACTAATGTTTGCAGTTTGAAAAACAGGTAGCAAAATTATAGAAGGCCGCCCCGCCAGACTGCCGTACCGGTCCTGCAGGAGTGAGAAGGCAGCTGGTCTGAATCCTGAGCCCTAAATTTGTCGTTAGTTGGTTTGGTTCTTGGTTGAATTAGGGAATTAGTCAATTAGGGATTTCAAGTCTACCAGTTGAATTAGGATCGCAGAAACGAACGGCAAATGGTTTAGTATTTTTTTGGGCTGGGTATGTTTGAATATTGGGCTGGTTAGCTATTGCTGTTAAGGGCCATTACCTCTAGCCCAAATTCCCTTACCCATATCCTAATTTTATTTACCCCTAGCCCAAAGACCAAAAAAAAAAAAAAAAAAAATTCCCTTAATTTTTTGTTGGATCGGGCACAGGGTGGCCTTCCCCTAGATCTACCCTGTCCGATGCACGTCACATTATAATATAATACTATATAGTGCTATACCATCTAATGTTCGATCGGGACTAGTTAAAATGGTCTATTGATCTTACATTTTTAAATTTTACTTTTTAAACACCAAGCAGTTTTTCTTAATGCTTGAAAAAAATTGGAACAAAAATATCTCAATCTTTATTAGAGCCTCCATAATGGAAATGTTAATTGAAGTTGTTAAATATTTGTATTAATTACATGTCAAAACTAGTGTTATATTGGTGATATTAATTAGAAAAATGTAACACTTCTAATATTATTGTTAAGCAATTGTTAAAATTAACTTATTTATGTGTCATTTAACCATCATCACTAAAATTACATTCTCTTTCAAATTTGTAGATAGTTAAAATTAGCACAACCATTATGGATGCTCATAGTGGGGACGGGGAGGAAATTATGGAGACAATTGGCCCAATTTCCCTGATGAAACCTGAAAAATTTAGAGGTGTTAAGATGAGCTAGTCGCTCGGTCCTACCAGGCCTGTGCGGAAAAAGTCGGGGTGTAACATCCCTAAAATTTCTACAAATTAAGGTAAGCAATGAAGTTGTTGTTTTGAAAGAATTACTTGAATATCATTGAAAGATTGCTTGAAGATTAAAAGATTGTTATTCAATTGAAGCTAAAGAAATATCTTGGTTGATAATTGACATAAACTAAAGTATAATGACTTAATTGACATGAATTGAAGAGTGCGAACTTGATTGAAAGATAATGCAAGGGGAAGGACTTCTTGGGCAATTTCCTGACAAGTGTGCGGCGCCACATCGCTCCACTTGTCACGAGGTGATTTGCGCCACTTGTCATGATGTGATTGGCGCCACTTGTCACGATGTGATTGGCGAAACTCAAAAGTTATTAAAATTAGTTAAATCCTAACTATTATATATAGGAAGCTAGGAATTTCATTTTTCCTCTCAAACCATTTCTCTTTTCTCTCCCGAACCCCAAAAATTCGTCCAACTTGGCCAAGGAAGGAGAAAACCAATAAAAACCCGCCAAAATACTTATTTGTCCTTTGAAAAGAGTCCTAAGATATGGAAGGATTATAGCTTGAAAGATAACTTTAATTGAGGAATATCAAGGCTTTAAGGATACTTCTTCACGTGGATTATTCGAAGAATATTTGAGGTGGGTAACCTAATATTTGATGTGACACGGGGACTGCTGGTCAAACTGCAAACGGCCGCTCTGAGTCGCGGGTCGTTACCCATGGTCGATCAGGTCAGTGGGTTAAAAAAAAAAAAAAAAGACAATGTAAAAAGTTTGGTAGAGATCCATAAAAAGCTGCCTGCAGCAGTAGCCAAGGCATTGCGGTCGCCACTTTTGGACATTTTAAATTTTTTTTTTTTTGCATTTCGAATTTTTGACTTTTTAAAGTTTTTTTTTCTCTTGGGTCATGTTAATAGTTGGGATATACTTAAAGTCTATAACTATAGTGATGTAAATTAATAAATAGTTATTTGTGTTTTTATATTTTAAATTTCAAAAGTTTAAGTACTAAGACTGCCTACTTTTCAGCTATATAAATTTATGTAGATAATATTTGAATTTAAAGGTTTTTTTACGTAATAAAATATTTAAAGTTTATTATTAAAAATTTTAATTTTATTTTGTTATATGTTTATTTTTTAATTAAAATTTAAAATCTAAAAAGCTAGTTATGTACTTAAAAATATGTGACAAATTTTCTATTAAAATATTTTAATTGTAATGTGTTTATTATTATAAAATTTAAATGTAAAATATTGTCCAAAAAAAGAGGGTCACATGGTCCATGTAGGTGGGTCGGCCCACAGGCAAAAAAATCGCTCTGACAAGGGTAGCTGGCAGACCAGGCCCAGTCCACTCGCTTTGACACGTCTACCGGGAAGATATGAGATGTGGCTGAAAATTGGACACGTTGAAGCTTGGAGGTGCACCAGTAACCAATTTTCCTTTCATGATGTGCAAATACAATTTGATTTTGCCCATTTCCAAATGGCCACTCGTAGCATAACGGCAGGTATCGCCTTCACTCCGCCGTCCAACTTTCCATCCAAACACTATTTTTCGAAGCCTTCTTCTCTAGCTGTAGGGATATTAAACAGGCCAAGAGACAAATTTTCTCACTCAGTTTCTGCTATGGGCTCGTCAGCTTCTTCTCCACAGCCGGGCACCACTCAGGGTCTCTAGTCTTCTAACTCTGTTTAGCACTCTAGTTTTTATTGCAATTGTAAATATGGGTGATTTGGGTTTAGACAATAGATGGTTTTTTTGTGAATTTGGTAGAAATCAAGTTTGCTTGCTAACTGTTTGCATCAAGGTTCCAGTGAGATAATTTATGGAATATATGGATATAATATCTCATATTCATCTATTGGGATGGTAGTTGGATACTGCTATATTTTGCTGTGTAGATAATTATTTCTTGAATTGATCATCATCATGCTCAATACGAAAGAACTTGATTTTAAATGAGCTGCAAAATAATCTTCAGTGCAATACATAGGCATCTTACTTCACTAATTTGTGTTGTAATTTTGCTTAGTGATCCTTTTTATTGCTTATGTTGTCTTTCCACATTAATAGATTCCGCAACTTTCAAAGAGCCAACTTCACTATGACTTTTGTACCTGACTGATGATCTTCATCATGGCTTTTGTTCATCCGTTTTGGATGATCCATTCTTTAGAAAGTGCCCCAAGTTTTGGGGATAATTGCTCCAACATCCTTGTTTACCATCCAAGTTTTATATTTGAAACAAACAGTTGAGACATCACTTAACATTATTGGGCATTCCGAGTCTCAATTTTCTAGTAGTTCGAACCTAAATATGGATTCTGTCACCAAGGACCAAGGTTGCTAGTACTTCGTTTCACACCTGACCTTTGAATCACCCCCAAACCAAAAACCACAAAGCCAAACCTCCAATCTGAAAAATCTCCTAGTCCAATCCTCTCCTTCCCACTCCCCCTCATTCCCACCATCACATCTCTACCTCATGCACCTCACTGACCTCTCTTCTTTCGTCAAGCCACGTCTGCCATCCACTATACCCTGTGCCCTGAACGCACCATGTAGTCCCCTCCATGCTAGCATTTCCTATCCTTGTCCCAGATCGGATCCTTTTTCTATCCTCCCCTGCCAAGGCAACAAAAAGAGGTCTGAGGAGCTCTCAATTATTTTTATTCTATAATAATTGTGTTTAGTTTACATTTTGTTTTCTAAAGAGTTTGTTTCTGGGACATTATATAAGACCTGGGGAAAAATATGAAGAGAAATGGAGGGACACCAAAGTGTTGTAGAATGAGTACGACGCATGAAAAATTTCTCTAATTTAATTTGCAAGTTTAGTATTGTCCGTAATGAAGTATATGCTATTTTTGCATTTTAATTCCAACTTTTCAATTTAAAAGCGGTGTCTTGCAGAGACTGAGAGGATAAATTATAGCTCCTTAAGTGATGAAGAATGGAGGAAGAGGCTTACTGATGAGCAGTTTTACATTACTCGGAAGAAGGGTACTGAGCGGGCCTTCACTGGGTACGCTCTCGCTTAAAATGCTTCTAGTCCTGATGTTCTTTGTTTTCAGCACATTTGATCTACTTAATAGTTTAGTGGTATTCTGTTTATACTTTGAGGGTATTCTCCACATGCAGTCAACTGGTCCTCTTAAATCACTTGTATAATATTAAATCTGCCCATTTCTCGATGCTACTGACTCATTTCTATAAATCTTGGATATCTGTTGTGCACTCGTTGATGTGGTATATCAATGAAGTTTAAAATTTAGGAAGGGATGATGAAAATCAATCATACTCTGAAATCAGAATTTCTTTCCTATATATTTTGTTTGATCTGTGTTCAATACATTGTACAGAGAATACTGGAACACCAAAACCTCAGGAACTTACCATTGCATCTGCTGTGACACCCCTTTATTTGAGTGAGTACAATAGACTTGTTATTTTCTGTTACAAACACCAATTTTTTTCTCAGTTATATGAATCTGATCGGCTAATGCACATTTTCTAGATCAACCACCAAATTTGACAGTGGAACTGGATGGCCTTCCTATTATCAACCAATAGGGAACAACATCAAGTCCAAACAAGACCTGTCTATTATACTTATGCCTCGTCAAGAGGTTCTATGTGCGGTTTGTGATGCTCATCTTGGCCATATATTTGACGATGGTCCCCCGCCTACAGGAAAACGCTATTGTATCAACAGGTATGGTTTTCCTGTAAGATGTTGCATCCCCACCTTAACTCCCTGAATTTCGATTTGACTGTTTTTCATACCTGCAGCGCTTCACTTAAGTTGAAACCAAAGTAGAATGTATCTACAGCCGAGCAAATGAGAAGGATTGAATTTGATATTATGGGTAGACGCGTTATACGTGCTGTATTTTCTACATCCAAATAAAGGTTTGTTTATGAGTCGCATTACTCTTACATTCCGTTTAGATGATATTATTATCTTTCCTGGTTCTCATTGACTGGTTTATGAGGTGTGATTTTATACTGTATATAAACAATTTTGTTGTAGTGTTCCGCTTATTAGATACGTACATATTTTGTACACAGTTTTATTTAACATACAATCTTTATCTTATGACGATGATTTACTTATTCCCGTATAAAAGTTTTCTAGGTGTACAATTGATTATAAAATTTGTGGTTTGCACATTCGCGAATTAAGTGAGATCTTAGAGCATCTCAATGCTAAAGGGGCATCAAAGCAGATTTGGCAAAAATTCGGAGACCTGTGGCAGACGGTTCACACCCAAGACAGACTTTCCCCTTGAAACCTTTCCAATGCATCAAGGTTGGTTGCTCCACCAAAACAAAAACAAATTGTATTTTGAAAATTGAAAATTAAGCTAGGAGTCTCATCTTCTCCCAACAGTGAAATTTCCGACGAGTACTCCTCCGATCTCCTTTTGCGGGAATGTCCTCAAACTTTCCATTTGCCGGCTATGATTTTCTGGCAAAAAAAATTATGTTCTTTGCAATTCTGATCTGCATAAAAATGATAGAGGTTTGGTGAAGCGAGAAAAAAAACGTAGAATAGAAGAAAAGAGATAAAAACCATGAAATTGTATGTATAGGTTTATTATACAGAGAGACAAGGAAGAACACAAAAATGGGTGAGGCGTGAAGTGAGAGGAGTGGGGAGAGTGGAAAGAGAAGTAAATACAATAAAAAAATGATAAAGTTGATGAGTGGGGGGTTCACCACAGCGTGTGAAACTGGACGGTGGGGTAGAACTTTTCCCATGTTTTGCTTGCCATCTCATTCACCACTGGCCTCCACCTCAGCTGCATTGGGGACCAAACTCTTCTAAACAACAGTCCAAATCTGAGTTGGCTATAAATTTTTCCACAACCGACGGAGCATTGGAGATGCTTTGGTGTTTGACGATTCTTCTCCAATTATATTGGGAGAATTACACCATATACTTGGAATTAATTTTTATTCTAAAATACTTGGTATGTTTTAAAATGCTAAAAATACCTTCCTTTTTTTTTTGTATAACTTTCTTTCTTTGTTCAATTTATTATACAAACCCCACCCCCCTCCAGCACCGGCGAAATCCGGCGAGCAGCGTTGGACGGTCGTTGGATTCCAACGAATATTGTTTTTCTTTTTCTTTTTTTTTTTAATTTTTAATTATCCTTTTCCCCTTTTTCCCTTTTCTTTTCCGGCGCATTTTCCAGTGAGTTTTCCGATTACTTTTTTTTTTTTCTCATTTTATTGTTTTCCTTCCTTCTTTCCTTTTTTCCCTCTTTTATTTTCCCCATTTTTCTTTTCTTCCTTTTTAATACGTGAATGAGAAAGTATAATACACCATATTTCTCAATACACCATATTTCTCAATATCTCGTGAGAAATTGTAAGGTTATGTGTAGAAAAAAGGTTTGCCATTTTTGTAACACGTGATAAACAATTTATGTCATGGGTATAATAACAGTTCTATTCACACGCTAGACGTCTGGCGTCCGATCAAAATCAGGTGTAACAATGTCTATTATGTGTATAACAAGATTTACTACATGCGTTGTAAGATATATTATGTTTATAACAATATTTGCTGTATGGATAACAAGGTTTCTCATTGTTTTCGCTTAAAATTACAAGGTTGTTATATGAGTAGTAAAATGTGTTGTTATGTGGGTAACAAGCTATCTTATGTGCATAAAAGTTTATGTTATATGAATTACATTGTATAACATACCATATTACATGAACTCAAAATAGTGTAACATCCTTTATCACATGAATTAAAATGTACTTTATTTTTATGAACTAAAATGTGTACACATAGTATTAAATTAAAATTTGTAAAATACATTGTTATTCAAATTATATTGTTAACTTTTTAGACGAAGTAGTTTAGCCAAAAAAAAAAAGGAACAAGAAGAAGATAAATACCAAATATTTATGGACTTTTGAGATATTACCAACTATGCTTCCAAATAGTTTAGCAAAGTAAGGTGCTTATGAAATTTCCCCAATTATATAAGGGTCTGAGTATTGAAAATTGTACAAAAGTTTGGGTGC
This sequence comes from Nyctanthes arbor-tristis, assembly GCA_963692815.1. Taxonomy (NCBI): domain Eukaryota; kingdom Viridiplantae; phylum Streptophyta; class Magnoliopsida; order Lamiales; family Oleaceae; genus Nyctanthes; species Nyctanthes arbor-tristis. The sequence goes on along the minus strand of CAVNYN010271861.1, from coordinate 22,160 downwards.
ATTTATGGAAATGTTATCGGTAATTATATAAGGTCTAGGTCTCGTGAAAATAACATGCCCTAATAACATCTTCAATAGATTCTTCAAACTCAAGACATTCTTCATTTTAAGGAGTTAAAGGATAAAATTAAACTCTTAGACTCTCTACTTTTACCTTTTAAAATAAAGAATGTATTTAGCTCTCTATGAGCATCTCCAATGCTATATATATATATATATATATATATATATATTTTTTTTTTTTCTTAACAACATCCAATGTAAGAATGTTGACATTGTATATGTGTGACATTACATTTATTGAACTCTCTAATGTAACAACGTTCACATTGTATATTTAACAAATTATTATTAAATATTTTGACTCGAGAAAAAGTGAAAAGTTAGGTGATTTGATAAATTAATGTATGAAATTGTTATAGAGAATGCCATGAGAAAACATTTTCTATGACAAATTAACAATGTCATGCATTTAATATGCGCCAAATAAGCACATTTTTTGCCAATTTTCACATTACTGTATGATTCTAAATAAAAGACAATATTCTACATTTTAAAGAGCATATTTAAATATAAAGAGTAAATATTTTGACCATTTTCAACGAACGCTTTTTACATGTAGCATTGGTTATAATTCCTCATTTCAAATTAATATTTATATCTTTAAATGTTGAATCCGATTTTGACCATTATTTTCATATCCGTAATAGTGCAAAAAGAAGGCCCGACTCCAAGTTGTTCAAGAATAGTGGCGTTGAGTTTCTCGACCCTTTGACTTAGGATTAAAATCATTGCTTATTTCTAGGTTTATTAAAATCAATTGTGATTTTACTAAACCTAGAAATAAGCAATGAAAGTTGTTGTCATTATATTATTATTAGATTATTGGGAATGAATTTGGCTCTTTAAATTTTGGAGGGCCAAACCCCACTTTTTATTTCGAAAAAGTAATTTAAAAGAGTCAATTGGAGTTTATTTTTGAACATTTACTCTATTGAGAGCATTTAAAGTTTAAAGAGTATGTTGAAGATACCCTAAATTTGAAAAATCAAATTCCACGTTCTATCATTAAATAGTCACATATTTTGATAATCATTTCTTAGTTGCCTTAAGAAAATATAAATATTGAATTTTAATGAGAGAATACATTAAATATCTTGAACAATGTAAAATAAAAAATCACAAATGGAGAGTTTGTTGAAGAAGTCTAAAATTCTCTTTTTAAATTTAAAAATACTCTTTATTAGGTATATGCTCTTTGAAAATAAAAATACTACTCTAGATGCTCTAAGGATGGTGAAATGGTGTTTTATATAATATACAAGTGCCACGCAAATTATTAATAGAATTTAGTTCAATGACTATCTTTTCCGGGACCGTTTTGGGTAGGAGGGTTTTATAGGTCCAGTAATAAGACCATCTAATAACTTGATGACAAGTGAAATTAAATCTCATTTAAATATACTTTTATTTTCTCTTTCTTATTTAATAAAATCTATCCACTTAAATACACTACGTGTATTGATTTTAAATCGCAAATTTTTTATTAATTCTAACTTAATTAGTATTAATGTTAATGCTAAATCTGTCACAACCTGAAACTCATTGATCATCATCATAAGTGTAAACTATAATTATAGTCTTTTACTTTCCCGTCTGTCGTGTTAAAAACAAAAGTCCTCAATTTGCTAGATCGGAAGAGCGTCGTGTAGGTTCATTATGGCAGATAGGGTTAAATAGAGAAATGAGTCCAAATCAGCTACAGGATGCAAAATTACTCTCCAAACAAACTATTAAGAAATTTAGGCTCCATTGTTGCAGAACTACATGCTATATTAAGATATATATATATATATATATGAATATATATTAATTATTAATTACGAAAAATCCCCCAACACCAATTGAATAACCCAACAAAAAAAAAAAAAAAATTGAAAATTGAAACCTCCATCCCAGCAACCGTCAGACTTATACTGCAAATTGGTTTGTGCAATTTCTGAAATCAAACAACAATGGTGCAAGCCGCTGATAACCATTGTGATAACTGCAAAGCGATTCAACGAACCCTGTAATACTGATTCTAGTATTCAGATGCAGACCCCCTTCATTCAGCAAATATAGTATCCTTTGTTCTCTACAAAAATTGATTCTTTTCCATCTTTATTGTCCATCAAACAGCCGGAATTACATGATCAGTGTAACAATAAAGAAGAAAATGCTGCTGGAGTACTACTTCCAGACGATTGCACTTACAAGGAATTGCTGAAATGCATTTTTACGGTACTGGAGGTTGAACCCGAGCAATACTCAGTCAAGATCAAATGCAGAATGGCGGAAAAAGGAGCTTTCTCGAACATAAACAATGAATTAGCCCAACAGTATTATTTAGCAGACAAGTGCCGAGAAAAGAGTTTCTGCAAATACTCACTATTTGTTGATTACCAAAGAAACTGATATGAGTAATCTGAATGGTAAAGCAGCATCCATTAATTTCCCAGCAACTGTGCATTCATTGGAAGTACTTTTTTTACTTTATACAATTGAAATTTTGTTCACCTCAACAAATGAAAGTCTCTAAATTCATGAAATGGTTAACAGAGATAATTATCATTATATTGGGGAACTTCATTTCGCCTATGAAGAAATTCTTTAAATACAGAACTTTGAAGTATCTATTAATATAAGTCCCTCTCTCGCCTAAAATTACTCCTTTGACAGTGTGACAGTGTGAGAGAATTAGAAAATTGGATGTTACATACAATTTCCAGTCTTTCAGACTGGAACTAATATTCTGGTATTTTCCAGGATTTTTATGATTTAAGTAATTTTACTTCATTCTGTGAGAGAGATTTCCTTCTTTGCTTGAGTGGTACAGCTTTTAGTGTTTTTGTGTGCCAATCACGGTGCTTATGATCTCTATTGCTGTTTGAAGGATCTCATTTTTTTACTTAATGCATTCTTCCTTTATCAAAACTTCTGATATTTGGATTTGGTTTATCCCCTTGGTTTCCTGGTCTGAAGATCATTATACTGAAATTTGCTCTAAGTAACTGTTGATCTACGTTTTTGGCAAGACTATGTCGACTGGGGAATCTATTATCGTATTTTATTGACACTGATTATCTGAATCTCGGATATTACTCATAGTTTTAGCTCATTTTCTTTTCGTCTGCTTGTTTTTCTTCTTTTCTCTGCAAATTTTTGGTTTTGCCATTTTGATGAGTTATCAATCTTCTGGTAGTTTACTTGGTATAGATTATGATTGCTAGTTGAGGAAGCAACTGTATGATGAACTTGTTATACCCTTACGAATGCATCTGTTCAAGTACTTCAAAACCTTGGTGGGTTGATAGATCATAGTAACTCTTTTTCCAAAAGTTATCAAAAGGATTGGTTTTTGTGTCATACTTGGCCCATCTCTTAGATCTTGATGATTCTCTTTATCGTTTTTGCTAATATTCCTCCATTTTATGCAAATCTATTCCTCATTTTCGTAGATGTTGCTTTAAAAGGACTGAAATATTTTTACCTTTTTTAGTTCTCTTAGCATCTGGGTGTCTATTCAATAATTTGGTACTGAACTGTTTTCAACTACTGGGATGCGACCTTTTTTTTTTTTTTTTTGAAGTATACCGGGATGCGACTTGATAGTGTGAAATTGCAATGGTATGATAACCAAAAAACAGATAAAAAGTTAAAAATAAAAAAACTCCTATATTTGCAAATGCTTTCGTGTTCTTTTTTATTTTCTAAATTCTCCTAGATATGGACATTTAAGATTGGAGATAATAGATACATTCTGACAATTAATCAAGAATATTTGAAAGTGTTAGGCTATTGGTTCCCTTGCCTCGTTTGGGATGTGATTAGTCTGAATATTAGATTGCTGTCCTGATGATCCTTTCACAGTTTTTAGCCGGTTCCATGTGCCTTGCTTGTTCTTCTACCTTGTGTTTGTAGATATACATACATACATATATATATATATATATATTTGTTTGTTGGTTACCCTAGCTCTTGTTCGTTTGAATTGATTTCAGTTACTAGATGTAAAGTACGAATTTAACTTGGATTGAAACATTTCATGTATTATCTTGTTCGTTTGAACTCTCTTGCTTAAATTTTTAGAAGAACTGATAGTTTGCTGGCACTGCCTCATTTTGGAAGTGGAATTTTATTGATGATACCAATTATCTAAATTTTGGAACCTTTCAACGACTCTTGGGTGGTTTTAACCTGTTTCTATTTATTTTGTGAGCACATCTTCCTACTTTGTTGGATGTTACTCCCTCTGGTACTACTATTTGTTTTGAGAATTTGAATTGATTTTATTTATTGGATTGATCGAGGGAATTTATGTGGGAAATAAAACAAATCTTTGGTTTCGATCTCATGACGGACAATATAATTAAGTTTATATTGGCAAAGGGTTAATGAAACCACCTCCGAGGTGTTCAAAGTCACAGAAAACTGAACACAACAAACTTTAGTATTCCTTTCAGACCTCTATTTGGTATCTAGATGGACCAACTCACATCGTAACATAACATATAGGAATCATTTAGACACCCTTTTGATAATTCATCTCCCATTTTTCCTCACTAATTTTTTTTTTTTACACTTTGTAGAACCACCTTTATGCCTCTCATTACTCTTTCTTGCACTCAAATTGCCTCACGAATTGCTAAATACCATTGTGCCTGCACAACTCTCAGCAAGGAAGAACGCCCTGCACACCACCAATTAATCGTAACTTTTAATATACTTAAACCTCCCAATGAAGCTAGACTTCTTTTAGAACAGGAAAAAGAATTGTTGTTTAATTCACAATGACATATAAGTGAAGACGTCACTTGCAAATTAATAAAATATTTTAAAAATAAAGCCACTTTAAATTATTAAAGGATAATTACACAAAAATTGTAAAACAGTTACTCTACTCACGTTACCACCCAAAATGTTTTAAATTAGTGCGGTTATTACTCAAAAAGTTTAGAAATAAATAAGCTGATAAAAAAAAATAAAAAACAATAAATAAGGTAAAAAACTAACCACCATGTGTAAATCTGCAATTATGAAACAGGAGCTGTAAATTACCCAATAAGTTCTAAAAATATGGTACAGGGCCTAATTTCCTCATTTATTTTAGATGGGTTTTCTTACTTGTTTAAGCCCAACAAGAGTTAATCACCTATCTTAAATGGGTTCATCTTGATAAGCTTCCGATCTCCAAGGATATATCCAATACAAATCAGTTATATGGGCTACTAGTAAAATTACTTTCCAATTATTAGCTAGTCCAAGTGATTGACCTGATGATAGAAAGATCAGTACTTTCAACTTTGTCCGTGTATATTCATGTGTGTAATGCGCTTGACTTTGTGTTATATCACTTTAGACCCTTTCCAGAGTTTGTCGGGTGAAGTGAATGATATTTTGGATATACTGAGTTATTAAATAAGGGAAATTAATATAGTAAATCAACCGTCATACACATCGAGTTCATCAGTCAGGGTATATATGCCTTCTAGTCAGGGACATAATCAAATAAGTACCATATTCATACTTAAAGTAATAATTCAACTTCATATTCGTACCTTCGAAGTTAGGGATACATCATATTAAACAAAAAGCCTAAGAGCAGATTACACCTAGGTTCAAAGTGATCATTTAAGCAAAAAGATGATCATTAGATTACATACCCAAGTCTTGAAAGATTAAGGTAAGTGAAGTACTATTTAGTTAAACACTTAATTTCTCATAACCCATAGGTTTATATTGAGTAAACTCATTAGTGTAGAGGTGCATCCTTGTAATACTATTGTAACGCCCAACCTCTCAAGAATAGTATTTTATTCAGTATAGAGTAGAATCATTTACTCTGAAAAAATCGACTTGGCACAATGTATCTTAGTCAAACCTTCCTTGAGTTTCCAACGGTCTACAGTGTTGGTAGATAAGTCTACAGCACAAAAGCAACTAAGTGAGTCATAAAGACTCAGTAAACATTGATAATATGTATGCCCTGTTCATGGGATATCTAATAAATAAAGTAATGCTTGGACACATAACCAAGCATACAGGGCCCGCATCCCTCGCATAAAACACCACATGATCTCATCATAAAGAAGGCTTTTCTGTATCTGTATCCCGATTATACTTTAAGTATTCACAAAAAGTGAAACTTATAACTTTATTTGCCACGGGGAAAATAATGTTGTGCACTCCATTGCCTGTCTTAGCTGCAAGTTTTTCTTATTCATGGATTGATTGATCGGTGTCTTATATTTTTTATTTCAGTTGTAAACCATGATTTATAATAAAATTTAATTCCCTCTCGGAAAATATGAAAGGTTAACTAATTGCACAAATTTTTATTTATTAATAATAATAATAATACACAATCCAGCTACGAGGACAAAACTCAGCCAAACACAGTATTACTACTGGCCATAGATAAGAAGGTCCACACTCCTTAGTCCGTTCCTTGACTTTCATGCCCGAAAACTTTTGCATTAACGTCCACTTAAAAGTGACCAGAACCTCAAGGCTTCGCCTCTCATTCATTTTCTTTTTCTGTTGAAAAAGCTAAAAAAAACTGGTGTCCGTAGCAAAAGAATGTGGTATTATTTGATCCACTCAATATTTTTTTCGGAATTTATGCACAAAATTTATTTCACACGTAAGTTTTCAGTTTCTCTTCTTCTATTTCTTACATGTATAGCTTCTCGCCGATCTGAAGTTTAAAGATCTTAAAAGTAATTAGTTGGAATGAGTTTTCACTTAGTGGGTTTGTGAAAAATGAGATATTGAAGAGGTTTTTGAGGTGGGTTCTTGATCAAGATTAGGAAATCTTAGTGGTTTTACCGTTGTTTGGTGAATATTATCTGAGAATGACTGCAGTGGCATGCCATAACCTCGAGTTTCGTAGAACAAGTTTGGATTTTTTGGGTTGTGGGTGCTCTTCAAAAACTTCATTTGACCGATTTTCTGTAAGGACTTATGCCAACGGACTGGCTAGGAATGTCAATAGAGGATACAAAGCTCGGAAATTGTGGTGTTTCCGGCCTGAAATTGACCGCCGTCGCGTGTTTTCTACCAGGACTCCAGAAGCTTTGCTTACGGGTACTGCTTTTTTTGTTTTCTTTGATTCATCTAATTTTTCTTTTTCTAGTTGTCCTGTTTTTATCGGCTGAGATTGAATTAGTTTTTAAGGTTTTTATGAGTTTTGGTGTAATTTTAGGGGTTACAGAAGGTATTCCGCCATTGCTAGATTTGAAGAAAGAGTCAAGAAGCCCTACTTCTTTAACAAGTTTGTTTGAAGTAGTTGGAGAGGACCTTCAAACATTGAACAAAAATTTACAGTCAGTAAGTTTCTTCTTAAGATTTAAATTGCTTTATATGCTTTAGACACTTTGTTCTGTCCTTTTGCATCCAAGAAAAAGAATTTGATGGAGTTTCAGAATTATTAGCAAAGAAATAGACCTATAACGGTTGGTACTTACTGTAAGTGATAGTTATCCAGTATGTATTTCTCGCTTGAGAAAATTCTGATACCATGGGAAGATGTTGCGGGGATGAATAGGCACTTGTTTAGGCTATCTTTCGTTGAAGTTGGACTTTTGGATTTGGAATTCATGAGAAATTAATTCAAGTTATAATTTCAAACATATTATTCCATTCTGGAGGCCCCGAGGCCCCAGTTTGATGTTGTCAGACATAATATAATAATTGTATTATCCTTATATGTGGTGGAAGAACAGGATGCCAAGATGAGCGTATGTAACCCTCTTAACTGAAGTTGGGAGTTAGCTTGTGTAAGAACTCATCGCCTAAGTGGTTTAGAGCTTGCTTCAGTCGAGCAGAATTCAATGCCATAACTTTGGTACTCATGCTGAAAGTGTAAAGTTCGATGCTGTGCACCAAAGTGGGCCTCCGTCAAAAATGGTTTCCGGCATTGCTTGTGTATGATGTGAACAAATGTGGTGGGCCGAAAAATATCATTAAGGATATTAGATATGAGACACCAGTTGTGCAGTTATATTCATTAGAGAATTGTGCTTTAATATCTCCAAAACAATAGTACTTTGACCAGAAGGAACTTTGTCCCTGGTATGTGGTAGTTACTAGATAATTTTCATGATTCGGTAAAGTTGTCTTTATCGTAAAGATGCACAAAAAGCAATTCTGATGGGAGTCTGCTATATGGTGTTGCTCCATTCTTTTGAAAGATCTCTTTAGATATATTGTCTTGATGTGTGTCAAAACGGAAATTCCAGGAGTAATGGTTTAATTTGTAGAAGCTGCACTATCACAATAATGTTGTCTTTGCATTGCAGTTTCTTCTGTGGTTTAATATCTCTTCAGTTTTCATATTCAGTTCCATTCGATTACTAATGTTGAGAGTGATAAAATAGTGAAACAACCGCTTCAAATGAGATTATTCATTTCGAAATATTGTATATGTTGCACTCAACTCATTTTATGCCACTAAGCATCCTTGAAGTTGTTCCTAGACAGCTTACTTCTAAGGTTTTTGGTACCAATAGTGTCTGACACCTGTCATTTTTGCTTTGTCGTATCCAACGACTTGCATTTCTGATAAGAGTTTATTGCCAGATTGTTGGTGCAGAAAACCCAGTATTGATGTCTGCTGCTGAGCAAATCTTTGGGGCCGGTGGAAAAAGGATGAGACCAGCTTTAGTTTTTCTAGTATCAAGAGCCACTGCAGAATTTGTTGGCTTGAAGTGAGCAATCGGATTTTCTATTCATTGTAATCCTTAAGGAAATACGTCACTTACATTTGTAAAATGTCTTGATTGTTCAGGGAACTGACAAAAGAACATAGACGGTTAGCCGAGATCATTGAAATGATCCACACTGCAAGTTTGATACATGATGATGTATTAGATGAAAGTGACATGCGAAGAGGTTAGCTTTTCAATGCTTGTGCTATTGATTCTTTTTTAGGAGTTCATTTTTCTCCAGACGATTGTGTTATATTAGTTTAGGTACTGAAGTTAATCTTTTTCGTGATATTAACAATCAATTTTGGCTGCCTTTGCTTATGAATTTGTGGACATTTCTTTGAATATTCTTTGGCTAATCAGTTCAATGGAAGTTTAATTTAAGCTGATAGAACTTCATCTCGCTTAGTACCTGAATACTCTAGCCCCATTGCTCGGAAGCTAAAAGGGCATTGGATTCTCATTATTGGGGTCAAATTCTCCAAAAATTATAATTTTCACCTACTCCTTGATTTCACAACTACACATTTCAAACCTCTTTTAAATTTTCACCAGTCATTTTACCTCTCCCTCTTTCTCTTCACTATAATCTCCCCATAATGTTCCCCCCTGATGATGAGAATAAAGTACCAGTAGTTCTCCCCCATAGAGGCATAGATGTCATGCTAAACAATCATGTAACTTCTGGAGTATGGTATATTTCTCCATTTGTCAGTCGTCTCACCCCTGGTGCTGAGTAACCGGCTTCATTGTTTGGAACATATTTAAATTAAAATACACGTGGATATTGTCGCCTTTGTTAGATGTCCCATCCATCATGGCCCCAGTGACCTTTACCCTTAGTTTATAAGTCAAAAAAGATGGCTCACTGATCATTTTGCAATTTTTGCAAAGATCACTAGTAAAAATTGAAAATTCCACTGTGTGCTTGAGATGATGTTATATTGTGTGGCTTCTGTCAGAGATGTCCACGACAAGTTCTTTCTTTTCTAGAGCTAGTTGTTTTTCTTTGGCTTACCTCACCTATATATTGCAAATTTTCCAGGGAAGGAAACTGTTCATCAGTTATACGGTACAAGAGTGGCAGTGCTAGCTGGAGATTTTATGTTTGCACAATCGTCATGGTACCTGGCCAATCTTGAAAATCTTGAAGTGATAAAGCTCATCAGCCAGGTATAGTACAGTACCTCAAAATCACGATTTTCCCAGAACCTCGGAATATGCCACCACCAGTTACTTGATTTTGAGAAGAAAAAGAGGAGGGTCGGTGTTTTTGTTTTTGAGTTTGGTTGCAACTAAAGTATGTGGTATGTGGAAAATTTTGTAGGTGATTAAAGATTTTGCTAGCGGTGAAATAAAGCAGGCATCTAGTTTGTTCGACTGTGATGTACAACTGGAGGAATATTTAATCAAGAGCTACTACAAAACTGCCTCCTTGATTGCTGCTAGTACCAAAGGAGCTGCCATTTTCAGTGGGGTGGACGATTATATCAGTGAGCAGATGTATCAATACGGTAAGAACTTTGGTCTTTCCTTCCAAGTTGTTGATGACATTCTGGATTTCACTCAATCAGCCGAGCAACTCGGGAAACCAGCTGGAAGTGACCTGGAAAAAGGAAATCTGACTGCACCGGTTATATATGCACTCGAGAAAGAAACAAGATTGAGGGATATAATCGAGTCTGAATTTTGTGACACTGGCTCCCTAGAAGAGGCCATTAATATTGTCAAAAGCTGTGGAGGGATCCAGAATGCTCAAGAGTTGGCTGGCGAAAAAGCTAATCTAGCAGTTCAGAATCTTCAATGCCTCCCTCCGAGTCCGTATCGTTTAGCACTGGAAGAACTGGTGAAGTATAACTTGGAACGAATAAAATGAATACTAATGATTCATCAAAGTCATGCTACACCTTGAAATTATACCGATTCTTGACGTGAATTCACTGAACGAGCCGATAGAAGCCTAGCTGGTTAAAGTTGGGGCCTTTGAGGTTGCAAGTGGTTCTTCAATGGAAGGTCCATTACAGAAAGCAGATTGTCATTGTATATTTATAGTTAATTTGAACAGTGTAAGTCTTCTAATAGTTTATCAATACTATAGCCTTTTTAGAAAAAGGGTCCAAAGGAAAAACTGAAAATTCTTTATTGTTGTACACTAGTTATTTCAAGTCAATATTCAATTTCTTGGCAATATACTATGCATTATAAATCAAGTGCTATGCTTAACAGTAGATTAATATTCAAGTTCTTCATTAAATGGATCATTTGTAACTCTATGCAGCTAATTTACTATTGTTTGATCTCTTGTTGGATGGATTTGTTAATGATGATTATGTTGAACTGATTAACTTTTATATATAGATGTACAGATGAAAAGTTTCACGAGCCAGACAAGTTGATTTTCTTATGAAATCAACTGTATGGTGGCCCAACAAAAGATCAGCAGTTACCCGCACCACAGAAAAATAAATAAAAATAAAAATAAAAAATGAGAGAGAGAGAGAGAGTTAATCTACAAGCATCATGTCCAATCTGTCACAACATGAAGTTGGTTCTATAAACGAGCTTGCAACTAGTTCTAGAAAATTTCTTGGCGTGAAAAATCTAGTTTCATCGTGCTTATACAACCTCATAAATAATCAGGTTAATTAATTCAATCTAATAGATATTATTACAAGTATAAAGGCCATATAAATAAACTCAATATTGAGTTTATGAATCTCTATGAGGTTTCTTACTTTCTCACAACTATGTGGTTTCTCGCTTTTTTATAACTATGTGGTCTCTATATTAGAATTGTTAAGTCTACTTAACTAATTGGAGTCCAACATAATATATATACTATGTAGACCACTTAGTAAAATTAATAAAAAATTAATAACCGGCATGTGGATTTATGAATTCAAGATTGATTTATTCACGTGGTTTCCATAGTAATCGTTATAGGTGGCCTCTGTATCAATTTCACATAATCTACGTACACTTTGATCTTATCATTTATTATAACATTATTACTGTCACATCAATTACAATTTCATCTCTAATAGAGATGAACAAAACTATACAGAAAATTGAACCGACCACAAATTTGAACTATCAAAATCGACAAAACTCGCAAATTCGACAACTCACAAATCAAACAATCAAAATCAAACTTACAAAACTTTCAAAGTTAAATTTACTAGAGCTGGGAGGGTGTGGGGCTGGGGAATTAAATAAACCCACTCAAGCTTTTAAACTAATTGTAAAGAGCTAAATTAATCAACCTGGCTCACTACTAACACAAGGGAGGGCAAAAAATCCAAATTTCATCAGAAAAGTCAGCCACATTTTACCTGTACTTTTCTCTGTACCTTCAGTAGCTCTTTTTCAGGTTTCAACAATACACATAGAGACATCTAAGGAAGCTCTTGGGATCGACAACAAAGTTAATAATTCTTGTGTTGAGCAGGAGGATTCATGGCATAATTTGATTACAAGTTTCTGCAACTTAGTAGCATTGCTTATCAGACGAGAAATCATTCGGGTTTCGCGGTTTTTTCCTTTAAATCCCACTATTCAAACTACTCTCAGACTGTGTGTGATACTATCAGGCAACTCCCTTCTTTGCCAAAATGTAAACTCAAGATATGGAAGAGATGGAATACTTTTATAATTATCTTTTGCAGCTCTTGACACCCGAAAAACAATTGGATGTCCATTAATGAATATATCATGAAATGTTTCTAGCACCAGCTAGCCTTATGTTTAAATTAACCAGTTAAACATAGGGTAAATTTTACATATGGTTAATTTCAAACCTTTGCACTTCGTATCGATTGAGTCTTTATTCCTTCCTTTTTTTTCTTTTGCTTCTTAATTTTTTTTTTTCAAATTGCTTGAGTCTGCAGCCTTATATAAATTCACAAATATGGTCCTTTTGGATGGATTCCGTTCAAAAAAATAGTTACTTATCCTATCCTCTTTAGGTAAGGAAAAAAAAAAAGATTAATTAATTAATTAATTAATTAATTAAAGTTAAAAATAACACTTTCTAGCATATGGTGTGGCATAATATCAGTGAAGGGTAATGGTAATGATATGATTGACTGATATTATTTCACATCACTGTCTACATGAGATAGTGTGGTGCTAGCTAGATCATTAAATAAAATCAACCAAACCTTGTTATTTAATTTAAAAAGTAAAAAAGAAAAAAAAAAAGGACCAAACCTTGTTTGTAATCTCAGGTACTTGTAGATTTCTCCATACTCTAAAGATGAATGCAAGTATAACTTCGCAGTATCTACCGTCCAAATCCATTGTAGTCCTCAGTTCCCGCAAATCTCTCACTAGACCGCCCTGATGATAATATGATACTCCCTTAAAACCAAAAATTAAGGAAATAAAATTTAATAAAAATTCATGATGATTAATTGATGAACCAATTTTTCTACGGAAAAAACTTCTTCGTATGCTTCCAGAACCCATATTGTGTCTGTAGAAAAATTGATTAATGAACAAGATCCGACAATAGTTCTTTCATTTATCATTGGTCGAAGTAGACCCGTGCACCATTCGAGAATTCTTGACATGCGTAGAGGATCATCGTCTAACACAAATTCTATAAGACTTGGACAATCAAAGTACAACTCCTTCGGACAAGAGTTACGAAGTTTTAAGACTCTTAGAGCTTTCATTCGTAAATTCATGTCTTGAATCTCGAGAGACCTCAAATTTGCACCCAAAGTCTCTACTACTCTCAAATATTTGCATTGAATAAGGCTCAAATTCTCTAAATTTGCGCAATTAGATGCAATACTACCAATAATAGAATCATTAGGCAATGTGACTTCGCATAGTCGAAGAGTAAGTAGACTCTTACAATCTAAAAACATCGATGCATCTTCAATAACATAATCATTCAATTCAAGTTCACGTAGAATACTCTTACCGGAGAAAACATAGACCGTACCCTTTGGTCCTCGGGAATCTGTTCGACGACAAATCAACGATAGATGTTTGAGGTTATTGTACCTCACTAGACGTCTGATACGTTTTTTCATGTAACCCAATTTCCAATCATGAATATGACAACTTGTAAAATCATTCAGTTGAGCCCTAATAACATGATTCATAATTGAAGCTGCCTTCCTAATCTCGTCTTTCCCGAATACTTCTACCGGCGATTGGATCATTTTTCTTGGATCAATATAGAGTCGAGGAAGGGATTTCCATAGATGTCTCCATCTACGCGAAAGAATGCTAGTCGCGACAGCTTCTTCGACCGGTAACAATGAGATGATTGAACATAACAAGGCATCGGGGAGATTGCTGATTTTGTCTTTGGATTCATTATTTCTTCTTGGCCGCCTTCTTCTTCTATGAGGCTTCGTAAGTTTTTTTCACCCTTGAAAACCCTAGTTCTGGCTTTTTCCTTTTATGAGTTTTGCTACTTTTGTTCATTGTTCTTGGCCGCCATTTTCTTCTATAAGATTTGCTACGTTTCTTCATGCTTAAAAACCTTTGTTTTTGGATTGTGTACAAAATTTCTATTGGTATTTTCTGTGTTTATTAATGAATGTATATAGATGTTTTCTTCATTTCTAGTACGGATAGAGTTGGTATATATAGGGGTTCTACTAGGGTTTGAGCTTTTAGTTATTTCATTTCATTTTATTATTATAGTATTTTTTTAATTTTCCAAAAAGATGATAATAATGTTTTCTAGAGTAAGTTTAGGGAGACGTAAAAAATTAACATAAAAAAATTGACGTTCTTACTCAGAATTGATTAATTACTTAGATTAGATGACTATAATATGGAAACCGCTTTATTTTTTATTTATTTATTTTTTTTTGTGAAAATTAATTTTGATTCATTTAGCAAATTCCCCTTTTGTCGGACTACATCCGAAATAAAAAGAGGCATACAATTAGTCCAGAATGAATCACTTGTCGTACTAGATGTATAACAAGCTAGATTGTGGGCTATTTTATTCATATCTCTAGGGATGTAACAACACAAACCACATCCTCTTCCTCTCATAAGCTCCCAAATATCTCTAATGACCAAAGCGTAGATAGCCAAAGGATTCTCCTTGTTATGTTTATGCACTACCATTTGCGCGTCAGTCTTAACTCGAGCAATGTACAAATTCCACTCCTTACTCAAAGCCAACCCTTTCCTGATGGCCAAAGCTTCCGCCATAAGGAAGTCCATGGTCCCCAGTTGCCAGCATACAAACACTCCATGCAGTACACCTTCCTCATCCATCATGGTTTCTCCAAACTCCATCCATCCGGTCATAGGGTTTATGGCCGCGTCTATAGAAAGTATCCAGCCCTACGTGCTCTCTTCTCTATTGAGCCAAGTCACATCAATTCCTTGTTGTGGATTTTTCAATCTCTTTTCATGCACCCTGCCTTTCTGGTAGGATTCTAGAGTGATAAGTATAGCATCTCTAATGTATTCCTCCCTTTGGTGTCGCCCTCATGCATGACCATATTATAGTTCTTCCAAATACTCCACACAGCCATACAAAGGAGCTCAATAATGGTGCCGAAGACTCCTTCCCAGATTTTCCACAAGAACTCGGCGAACTCTAGCTGCTGTCCGAATCGGACTGCATCTTTAATGATATCCCAGCAACCGAGCTCTTTCCATAAAGCTTTGACCCAATCACATTAGACAAATAAATGTGCCTATGATTCAAAAGCTCCACACCGTGGACGTTGTATATTAGCCATTATTTGTCGCCTTGCTAGATTAGGATTTGTTGGAATTGCACCCGCCATTAGTTGCCAAAAAAAGTGTTTTGTGCACGGGAGGATGTTCAAATTCCAGATTTTCTTCCAGTTTCGCCTCTCCTCGAGCTACCCTTATTACTTCTTTGTTATTGGGATTGGTGCAATGTATGATATCCACTTTGAATAGAAAATTCACCATGCTTTGTACCACCCCAACCCAGTGTGCCCTCAAGTTGTGTCCACTGCCCAACAGAACGGAAAAAATTTTGCGCTGATCAACTGGCCAAAACCACTTCTCATCCCACGCCATATCCCATTGCTTGTGCTCCGTGATTAGGTCTATGACCCACTTGATTTTGACGTGAACCCTCGTGATTAGGTCTATGACCCACTTGATTTTGACGTGAACCCTCGATGGAACAACACCAAAAGAACCCACACAAGATTGGAGATCAACCTAGAAAAGCCAATTACCCAGTTGTGATTTGGAATCCCGAAAGACCCACGTGATTCTCGACTTGAAAACGATTGGTATATTAAACCAATTACCCTCGAAGATGCGGAACCTGGAACCGATAGCGGTCTGAACACCACAAAGAGTTAATCACGCTCTTTGATAAGTTCGGATCGTTCAAAATTTGAATGAAGCAATTGAGAGAAATTTCCTCACAATAATATTAAAACTCACAAGATTGTTGATTGACTATTTACAATCTAATGGCCTCGTTAATATAGCATCTAAGAACCCTAAGTTGTCTTTGGAAACAATAAAAAAAAAGAAAAGAAATAAAATAAAAAGAAAATACGGACTTGGCGTCAAAATCAGCGATTAACGGGC
The DNA here is from genome assembly GCA_963692815.1 of Nyctanthes arbor-tristis. Lineage (NCBI taxonomy): Eukaryota > Viridiplantae > Streptophyta > Magnoliopsida > Lamiales > Oleaceae > Nyctanthes > Nyctanthes arbor-tristis. Next base: position 5,847 of record CAVNYN010271861.1, on the reverse strand, counting down.
TATGCGGGCGCACCGAATCCTAGGGCGCCCACCCCAACGTTTGTGCCCCAAAAATGCTGAAAATCTGCCTTACCGTGCCGCCGCATGGAACTGCTATGATGGCGCATGGTTCTGTGACTTTCCTTTCTGCATTTTCGGTGTTACAAGTTTGATCTTCGACCATTTTAGTCCCTGATCTCCAGATTATTTGTAGGCTCGGTACGGACTTGAATTAAGTTCATCTCCTTTGATTCTCGTTTGCTCAAGTCACGCTCTAATTCTTTCGAACCCATTGGATAAATATGATGCCCCAAATCTTGGACTAATCCCACCATAACTTCTTTGATTTTATTAGCTCTTTCTCTTGTGATTGGTCCAATGGGCACATGAAGTGGATCTATTTGAGTGCTTCCGTCTTGGTTCCTATCATCTCCTCCCTCTTCAGGAAGATTCATCCAGGAATCACTACCTGCATCAAACAGAATGAGATCACTAATATTGAAAGTAGCGGAAACATTATACTCACCAGGAAGATCCAATTTATATGTGTTATCATTAATCTTCGCGACGACTTGAATAGGACCGTCTCCTCTTGGTTGTAACTTGGAATGCCTTTGCTTAGGAAATCTTTCCTTCCTCAAGTGAAGCCAAACCCAATCGCCTGATTCAAACGTCACATTTTTCTGCCTTTGTTTGCCCTCGAAACATATTGTTCATTTCATTTCTCAACTTGTGATTTCACCTTCACATGAAGTGATTTTACCAGCTCTGCCTTTCTCTTACCATCTAAGCTAGCCCTTTCATCCACAGATAGAAGAATCAAATCCAACGGAGTCAAAGGGTTAAATCCATAAACGATCTCAAAAGGTGAGAATGCAGTGGAAGAATGAATAGTATGATTATACGAAAATTCAACAAAAGACAAACACTCCTCCCAACTTTTCAAGTTCTTCTTGACAATAGTGCGTAATAATTAAGTCAACGTCCTATTCACTACTTCAGTTTGACCATCAGTTTGTGGATGACAAGTAGTAGAGAATAATAACTTGGTTCCTAACTTACCCTACCAAATCTTCCAAAAATAGCTAAGGAACTTCACATCCCTATGTGAAACAATGCTCTTAGGAATCCCATCGAGCCGCACTATTTCCCTAAAGAAAAGATTCATTATATGTGTAGCATCATCAGTTTTGTGACAAGCTATAAAATAAGCCATTTTACTATACCTATTGATGGCAATGATGACGCCTTAGATCAAGTCTTGGCTTATTTGGAGGCATTTGATAGAATCAAGAAGTGATTGAGACTCTTTAATTTAGATTGTTTCTTAATTCTTTTAGTTCTCTATTATTGTGTCTTTAGTTGTTCCTTGATTTGAGTTCTCTACTATTTTTAACTTATGCTTTGAATTACTTTGCATTGTGGGATTATTTAAACAGGGAGGAGGCCTTCAAGGAAGGATAGTTGATTGTTGATTAAAGATTACAAAAGTTAGAGTTTTCCAATTCCCGTCAATCCATTGCCAGTATCAACAGTTTTGCGATTAAGATCACTTATTCGGTATTCGTGAGCGAATCAACGAATAGTTGATGCCTAAACTCACGGTATTTTAAAGAATCAACGTGTTTTTAGGGTTATCTAGGTGTTCTTCACTATTACCACGCTTCCGCCTACATCAGTTGGTACTAGAGCCAACAAATTGATTTTCTTACCTAGAAATCGGGATTTTTTTTCTTCAAGATCCGTGGCCAACATGGGATTGCCTTTGGTGGAAATCCTACAGGTCAGCAATATGGGGTTGTACATAATTCCCCTACCTTGGACATTAGTCACGGTGAAGAGGTTGTATGGGGTCCCAATCTATTTGCATCTTCAGATTTTGAGTCGCATCAAGTTTGCAGATGTTAGAAAAAAGAGTTGAGATGTGAGAAAAAAGAAACAACTCGTGAAATTTCTTATTTTTATGGAAATCAAAATTGTGAGTTGGACCAGGTTCGAATTGATTGTTTCAACCGAGATACCCGAGGAGATTTGTGTATTGATGATGTGGCCACTGCCGATTATGATGACCCTCCAATTTTTGACAAAGCAAGCGAAGATGATCATTATTTCGATGATGGTACGGATTGTATTTTGGATGACGAGGAGCAAATGGAAGATGGTTCAGTCAAACACTATGATGGTCCGCCACTATTGGACGATAAACCCAATACCAAAATTCCTAACGAAGATTTCATTAGAGTTGAGGTACTTTTTATGTCTGAAAATACACACGATAATTTTGAGGTTAAATGTCAAAGTGAAGAAAAATTGCATGAAGAAATTTTGCATGATTTAGCCGTGGAGAAAGTTGCAACAGTTAATGAAAATCAGACATCTAATATTTTAGAAAAGATTTGGAATGCTTGGGTCCAACCTATGATGGATGTATATGGATTCGGCCACCTCCATTCCGTCCATATCATGACATGGTTTCCTGTGGATGAAGATGGTTAGATCGGAAGAGCGTCGTGTCATACTTTACTTCACTTTCAAGCATGACGACGGAGCTGATGACATTCCTTGCAACATTTTTCGCTTTATATCCTATTTTGAACGTGGCAAAAAAAATGGCAAACCTTGAGTTCATGATTTGAGGGCGAATCTTCTCAACCCCTGGGAGAATGATGGCAATGATGATGCTTTAGATCAAATCTCGACTTATTTGGAGGCATTTGACAGAATCAAGGAGTGATTGAGGCTCTTTAATTTAGATTGTTTCTTGATTCTTTTAGTTCTCTATTATTGTGTCTTTAATTGTTCCTTGATTTAAGTTCTCTACTATTTTTAACTTATGCTTTGAATTACTTTGTACTGCGGGATTATTTAAACTGGGAGAAGGCCTTGAAGAAGGGATAGTTGATTGTTGATTAAAGATTACAAAAGTTAGAGTTTTCCAATTCCTGTCGATCCATTGCTGGTATTCTCTTGAATCAACGGTTTTGCGATTAAGATCACTTTATTCGGTATTTGTGAGCAAATCAACGAATAGTTGATGCCTAAACTTACGGTATTCTAAAGAATCAACGTGTTTTTAGGGTTATCTGGGTGTTCTTCATTATTACCACGCTTCCGCCTACATCACCTATCAATCACCACAAATATTGTATCTTTACCACTTTTAGTTCTAGGAGACCCAAAATAAAATTCATAGATATATCAACCCAAGGCTCATTAGGCACCGGTAAAGGTGTGTATAAACCTTGAGGTAACACCCTAGATTTAACACTTTTACAGGTTATGCAATTTCCACAAATTCTCTCCACATCCCGTCTCATTTTAGGTTAATAAAGTGTTCTTGGAGTACATCTAAGGTCTTTTGAATGCCAAAATGACCCATCAATCCCCCACCATAGGCCTCCCTAACTAACAACTCCCGCATAGAATTAATGGGTACACATAATTTATTCTCTTTAAACCAATAACCCTCTAGTCTATAACACTTGTCAATTGCCCTCTTTTTACAAGACACAAAAAATACTAGAGAAACCAAGATCGTTCATATACAAGTCCTTCACATATTCAAATTCCAACAACCTAGCATTTAAGTTAGAAATTAGGGCGACATTCTTGAAAGAGCATCAGCTACTATATTTTCCTTTCCTTGCTTGTATTTTATCATCACATAGGGAAAGGTTTCGATAAATTCCATCCACTTAGCATGACGCTTATTCAACTTACCTTGCCCCTTTAGGTGTTTTAATGATTCGTGATAGGTATGAATCACGAACTCTTTTGGCCACAGATAATGCTACCAAGTTTCCGAAGCCCTCACTAATGCATACAGCTCCTTGTTATATGTTGGATAGTTAAGTGTTGCACCATTGAGCTTCTCACTAAAGAATGTGATCGGCTTCCTTTCCTGCATCAAAACAGCACCCATACCTATTCCTGACGCATCACATTCAATTTCAAAAGTTTTAGAAAAATCTGGCAAAGCTAAAATAGGAGCAGAACACAACTTTTCTTTTATAGTTTGGAACACAAGATCTTGTTCAGTTCCCTATTTAAATCCTATCGATTTCTTGATTATCTCAGTTAATGTTGCTGCTAGCGTACTGAAATCCTTAATGAACCTACGGTAAAAGCTAGCAAGTCCATGAAAGCTCCTAACTTCAGTTACACTCTTAGGGGTTGGCCAATCTTTAATCGCCTTGATTTATCCTCATCAACCTCTATCCCATTAGCGCTAATCACGTAACCAGGAAATGCAATTTTGTCCAAACAAAAATGGCTTTTACCAGGATTAGCATACAATCTTCTTTTCTTAGAACCTCAAACATGCTCTTAAGATGTTTTACATAATTGTCTAAGTCCCTACTGTAAATCAGAATATCATTAAAATACACCACCACAAATTTCCCAATGAAAATATGTAAAACATGATTCATTAAACGCATAAATATACTAGGTACATTTGTAAGACCAAACGGCATAACTAACCATTCACACATGCCATATTTAGTTTTAAAAGCCATTTTCTATTCATATCCTTCTTTCATACGAATCTGATGATACCCATTTTTTAAGTCAATTTTGCCAAAAATCTTAGCACCATAAATTTCATCAAACATATCATCTAGCCTAGGAATTGGATGACGATACTTTACCGTGATGTTGTTTATAGCACGACAATCTATGCACATCCTCCAAGTCCCATCTTTTTTAGGAACAAGCAAAATTGGGACTGCACAAGGGCTCATGCTTTTCCTGACATAGCCCTTACTTATGAGTTCCTCCACTTGCCTTTGCAACTCCTTTGTCTCCTCCAGGTTGCTTCGGTAAGCGGGTCGATTTGGAATCACGGCACCAGGAACAAAGTCAGTTTGGTGCTTGATTCCCCTAATTGGTGGCAATCCACTTGGTAGTTCCTCTAGTAAGATATTCTTAAACTCCTGCAAAAGAGAAATAATTGAAGAGGGGAGGGAAGAGTTAGAATCATCAAGTACAAGGCATGACTTAGAATCATCAAGTACAAGGCATGACTCTTTGTATGCCAACAAAATAAGTTGTTGGTGTACAAGGCATGATTCCTTGCAAGCCAACAAGGTAAGTTGTTGGTTTTCCGAAAGGCCCTCGATATCTCACTCTTTTTTACAAAGAAACACTCTTTTTTGCTTACCCTCTCTAATCTTTTCACTCAGCTCTCCTTTTGCTTTTTCATTGCCTCTCATTTTTCCCCTTGAACTCTCTCTTTCTTTCTCTCTCATTTTTCCACTCAATTTTGAGGTCTCACTTTCTTTTCGTTTCTCTCTTATTTTTCTCTCTTTCTCCTCAAGCTTACTTTTTAATTTCATTTGATTTGCAAAAACTTGCTGTAGAGTTAGAGAAGTAAGTGTAACCGGTTTTTCATTCACCTTGAAACTATATTGGTTTTTGTACCCATCATGCATCGCCTTTCTGTAATACTGCCAAGATCTTCCCAAAAAAATATGTGTGGCTTGCATAGAAACCACATCACACAAGACCTTATCTGTATATGTCCCTATGGAACAAGTCACCAACACCTACTTATTCACCCTAACTTCTCTTGATTCGTTAAGCCATTGCAACTTATAGGTTTAGGGTGTTTAATTATAGGTAACCCAAGCTTATCCACAAACAGAACACTAGCAACATTGGTACAACTTTCCTCATCAATAATCATACTACAAGGTGTGCCACTTACCCAATACCTTATATGAAATATGTTATCCCACTGTGGTGCATTATCATCCACTTTAACTTGTGTGAATAAAGTCTCTGGCACCGGCATCAACCCAATAGCCTTGGGATCTTCACTAGACTTATCATCACAGCAAGGCTCCTCCTCTTCCTTTCCTTCGGTCT
>CAVNYN010271860.1:0-31914 GCA_963692815.1 Nyctanthes arbor-tristis | reverse complement strand
AACTCAAATTGGCCAAGTTATGCTAAGTGTTATCCTCGTATGCTAACAACCCTCGGCCTTCGACTATGTTCAAGAGACCAAATAGAAAAACAGACACCACAAAGTTCATGATTTCTAAGGATAAATTTGATAAGACAGACAAGGCCGGCCCTAGAAATTTGGGTGCCATGTGTCATAATACAAAATGGTGCCCCTTTCAGTTAAATAAGGGCTATATTAGATAAAAAAATAAATCTTATTTTAATCACAGTATTTCACATTAAAAACGATCGTTTTCATTACGGTGCCCTTTTTCTTATTAATTTGTTGGTTTTATTTATGGAATGATTAGCTCTCTTTTTTTTTTTTGGCCCTTCGATGGTTAACGAAAAATTTAAGTTTCAAAGGTAGGCCTTATTTAATTTTTCAAAATAATAAAATACGTTCTAATTCTTAACCCAATGACTTTCATTAAACTTTTAAAAAAATTGGTGTCACAATAATATATATTTTTTAACAAATGACATTCTAAACAATTATCAAAAATTTTAACGTCAGACCTATATAACCAAAAAAATTTTGGTGCCCCTTAGATGATGAGGCCCTGTGCGATCGTACTACCTACACACCCTCAAGGCCACCCATGAAGACAGACATACCAAGAACATGAAGTGAGCTGTAAACAAAACAATTCAGCATTCATAAAGAAATAGAAAATAGTATAAAGATTGGCAACTTTGCCTGTGCGCTCCGGCTTCCAAATTCCATGGGGGACAAGATAAAAGTCTAACAAAGCATAACAAGTTAAACAGACAGAGATGTCTTCGACCAAAATACCATACATTAGGCCAAAATACTTCTCAAACACTAACTTACCACGTCATTTTGCTAAGCCTCCACCGGTCCACCATTCCGCCAGTAGAAACACTATAAAAGCCATTCTGCATGCAAGTTCTGCAGGAAAATCACTTTCACTCCATTCCCAACCTCATCAACCCACAAGAGAAATCAACTTTTGCAAAGCAAGAAATCAAGCTTCTTTATGAAAATGAAAATGCTTGTCTTCTTCGCCTTCAGTCTCTTCCTCCAGGGAGCTCTTGGTAATCCCCAAAAGTTCTTTCCCTTAGTTCGATGTCTCATCCTGGGTTGTGACTAATATTTTTATTTTTCTTGGATGCAGGGGAACTAGTCTGTGAGGAATTGCCTGTTGGATTATGCTCTTTCTCAATTGCATATTCTGGAAAGCGATGCTTGCTGGAGACATACACATCAAATGATGGGAGATTGCAATTCCAATGCAAGACATCTGAAGTGGTTGCTATTAACTTGCACGACTATATCGAGTCAGACGAGTGCGTTAGTGCATGTGGAATAGACAGAAAAGCCATTGGCATTTCATCAGACTCCTTCCTTGATCCTCACTTCACTGCAAAGCTATGCTCCCCACAATGCTACCAGAACTGCCCCAACATTGTTGATCTCTACTACAACTTAGCTCTTGCAGAAGGTGATTTCCAAAACTCTCCATTCACCCAAACACCAAAAAGACCTTTTCTTGAACTCGGGCATTTAAACAAACATATGCCAGATTCTATTATTCTATACTTTTCCAACATTGTACAGATTCATATATTCCACAGAAAATAATTGTTAATAACATGGAATTTTTCTGAAACAGGAGCATTTTTACCTGATTTGTGCAAACCTCGACCAGCGAATTCGCGCCGGTCAATGGTCCAGATTCAAAGTTCTGGGGAGGCGTTTGGTCCTATTTCTGCTGCCGCTGGTCCTATATCTGCTGCAGCTTCTGCTCCAGCCTCTAGTGCATCGTCATCAACTGTAGATTGTGCTCCAGCTCCAATGTGATCTCATCTCTATATGCTTATTCTGGAATTTGGTTCATTACAGGAGCTGCAGTTGTAATTATTTATACTATTTAATGAAAAGATGACTACATCCGATACTGATTGTGCATGAATTCTGTGGTTTAACGTATAACAGTTCTTCTATATTCTACCCAGTAATGATCACCCACCATACGTTTGGCGGGTTACCCCGCCAGACGCACATTTGGCGGGTGATAATTGAATAATTCAGGCGTGGCAGACGTATTGCAGGTGATCAAAATTGATATTCTATCCCTAAAAGTTGTTATCTCCATAGAAAGGGTATGGATATATTTAAAGTAAATACTGGAGAGTGTGTACAAAATTATACTTCCGGTCACATATTCTCTTTTATTGTCAAAACTAAAAATACTGAAAATCTAAAAAAATGTGAAAAATGAGGGGGTATTTGCAATTTGAAACAATGGAAAAAATCATGTCATATGAAGTAGTTAGATTAACTAATTCAATGGCTTGAAACCATGGAAGTTTATCCAAGTGTCAATATTAATTAGTACTACTCGTAAAAAAAAAATGCATGGTCAATTAATGGTCACTTTTTTCTCTGGACAAGGCCAACTGTCAAAGATGAACAGTTCATTCTAAATCGAGTTCGAAATTTCTCTATATTGTAAATAGAGTGTGGACAAAAGTAGTCTTTTATGAGTTAACAATATTGATGAGTGATTCAATCTTGTGTAATTTGTGTTAATTGTCATGAGCTAGACTGCCCTAGCAACATTTGAAACTTCATGTCGCCCTTCCAGGGTCATGTACTCATCGGTTATCATCTCATCCAACGGTCTCCACTCATTTTTGTTGATGGGTTGATGAAACTCACTTTCGTTTGTAAAATATGACAATTTCTAAGTAGTTTTTTATCTTTATTTTTATTTTTAAAGTACAATTTTTAGATTTTGCACGGAAGAATAGGTGTGGTTTAGCTAAATATGTTATAAAGCTATATCTATGACATTATATGGTGTCATACACACGTCATATGATTGTATTTTCGCGTGTGACGTGTCTTGATACAGACCACATAGTCATTAGTGATAGCAAAGGGGCGGATTCGAGACGGATCGGTCCCGCCCTGCCCCATTTATATTATCTGCCGCCCCGATTATTTCGGGTCGGGCCGGTTCAGCAAAACTGCCTCGTTTGCTGCTCGATTTAGATTTTTTTTCTTTTTTTAAGGATTTGGTAATGATTTTTGAGGTTCCCATACTACTTAAAGTTAACAACCACCCTCAAAAAAGTTTTTAAAATAAAATTTGGAGTTTTGTAAGTATTTCTTCCTTTTTTTAAAAGAAAAAACATTTAAATTGATCGGGGTGGCGGTTCGCGCCCCGATCCGCCCTGCCAACCCGCGAGACGGCATTTTTTGCGCCATTCAGTTCAGGGCACTGAACGTATTTTTCCTAAGTGCACTTCATTGGGTGCCTGACTCCGCACTTCATTGGGTGCCTGACTCCATAAAGAACCAGGCACCTGATTCTATAGAAAGACTCTCGTTTGGCGCCTTGGGTACACTAATTTCAAGGTGAAAAAAGTCAAAAACTTATACACATTCCTCTCATCCAATTTGGCAGCTTCGAATGAAGTCTGCGGTACCTTTTATCGTATTTTTACCATTAAAATTGTTTTAAGTACGATTATTTTCGATTTTTTCTTATATGTTAGGTAAATTCTAAGATAAATTACAGATTATTATTTTCTGATATTTTTAATGAGTAATGCTATGTAGTACCACTGGCACTTGACACCATATTAAGGTGGCATTAAATGATAAGTTGAATTAAGTGTGTCATTTATTTATTTATTTAATTTCACTTATCATCTAATACTACATTTGATGCCACCTAGACTGGTGTCAAGTACTACTGGTGCTACATAGTATTATTCTTTTTTAATTAATTAGATATTATGATCCTTATCTATTTTCTCTTCAATAATCATTTTCAAAGGTTTTGTAAATCCTTCCTGATTTATTATCTTTGCTAATCGACGGCAGAAATCTCACAAATTTGAAATTTATGTATCGTATCTTCTCAAATATTTTGCTGGATTAATTTATATTCAAAGTTTTTTTATTTTTTAATTCAATTTTTTTTTTTGACACATAATTCAAAATTTTTTAAAAAATATATATTATCAAGAAGTATTTCATAATCTATATTAAAGTATTCTTTTTTAGCTAACACATTAATTTTTAATTATTTTTATATGTTTTTTTATCGAGTTGTTATTATGTTACTTCTTTTATATATAATTAATATGGTTTAATTAATGTTTCATAGTTTACAAAATTTTCGTCACAGTTTAGTCATGGTAAAAAATAAAATGTTTAATTTCTTAAAATATAAGAATGACAATGAGTCAGGTTGGAATCGAGTATGCTATACCAGTTACAGTTCCTATCAATTTTTTTTCCATCCCCACTTAAATTGGGGACGGGTCAAAGGGTAATTCATAGTGTGCTCTTCCGATCTGGCTAATTTAAATATATTTATATATTTTTATTTTCAGTTCTTGTTTAATGAATAACATCATGGACACTAAAATTGTAATTGAAATTATTGAGCTTTTTGGATAAGTTTTACCATTTGTTTACCATTCAAACAATTGGAATTTTCAATAAATATTTTTATTTTGTTAAAAAAACAGTTAAACAAGTCTGATACGAGTAAATTTAGCATAACCTTAATTTATCGTGAATTTTCTATAGAAACAGATCGAGCTTTGAACTCAGAGCCCGACCTCCAATCACAGGTCGCCATGTGGCGCTGATAGGTGAGGTGGCGCCACATGGCGACCTGTGATTTGAGGTTGGGCTCCGAGTTCAGAGCCCGATATGTTTTCATAGCCGCTCCGTAATTCATCGGCTCATTGTTAAGTCGGCTCGATTTTTTATATCTCATCCGCGACTTGATTATTCGTTTAGTCTGGTATTCCTCATCTTAATATGATCGAGTATATGTAGGTATCGAGTTTGGTGGGTATTTTTCCACCCATACTAAGGTCAATCAATAACATTCTATATCAAATAAGTACATTACAATAACTATTAGTTACCAACGAGATAATCAAAACATTACAGTTCATTGTCGCTGATCATACGTTACTTGATATTTCGTACTAATGTTAGATATAATTTAACTTAGTATATTTCCGTGCATCGCACGAGTGTGAATCTAGTTATTTAGAAAATGATTTTTTCTCTCTCTGTTTTTTTTTAATGGGCTATTTCCCCGTAACATTTTTTTCCTTTTTCGTTTTCCTATAGGAGAAGTGCTGTACGGGACTCCAAAATTGTTGTAACAGAATGTAATTATTCCATGATATGGTGGAACACGCTTTTGAAAATCCAGTTCAAAGATCACACATTGCATCAAGTTAATATACGTTTGGAGAAAATAAGTAATAACTCTCTCGAAGGTCCATTATCTCCAATCTTTGAATAGAAAGAAACCTCGTGCAAAACCAATACAATGAAGAATATGCAAAGTTCGATTGGTAAAACGCACAAAATTAATAAAATGTTGAATCAACCTCCTAAAGTAACCAAACATTTATTTAGCTCGCTTAAATTCAAACTATAAAAGTGGAAAAATGAAAACCAACCAATCACACATAACAAGGGGAAAAATAAGAATTAATTTGAATTATTTTATTTCATTTCATTGTTTTTTTTTTTCTTTTTTAACTTTATGAAATAATATGGCAATCGTGTCATTTTGACAAAATTGAAGCTCAATGTAACATAACTGGACATGCTGATCAAAGACAAGGAAATATGAAAGTTAGTGACTGTGGCATCAAATTGAAAGATAGCAACACTTTCGTATGGTGATAGAAAACACTAAATTTGAAAGGAAAAATAAACATTACTTGTACCGTTTATTTTATTTTTTTGAATCATTACTTGTACCGTTTATATATAGTAGTGAAAATATATTAATCCTACGTTTTTTCATAAATGCATTATCACATTTTATTTATATTGACGGTCCATAAATTTTATTTATCATCACATTATGATCCCTAACCTATTTATCCTATCTTTCCGACAACCTTCTATCAAGTGTTAATTCTTGTCTAAAATAATAATGTTCATTCAATTTTTTTTTTTTTGGTTAGCACGTGTGTATAATGACAAAACAATCTTGTGAAACTTATTTTAAATTATTTTTTATAATGCAAATGTTTTAGTTTTTTGTGTAAATATGTTATTTATTATTTTTATTTTTTTATATTCTTAATGACGTGAATTTAAAATTTAATTTCAATTATAATAGTATTTCAATTAAATTGTTGTGAAACTAACCTTAACATTTTAATAGTTAAATAAATATATATAAATATATATTTTTTGAAACAGTTAAATATATATATTTGGATGAACTCGTGAAAGTATAAATTTCACAAAGCTTGGAGAGCTATTTGTCCAATTTTAAAGATTGGGGATGAAAGTACAAATGAAAGCAAAAGTTTAAGAATCTTTGGTGCAAATTACCCGCCTCAATCATGGCCACGCCTACCAACTGCTATGATACGAGTCAACGCCACAGCGCATGCCACTCATTTTCGGTCTCCATCATCATCAATATTAAACAAATATATTTGGAGAAAATAATGTTTTCTTCTTTGAAGGTTAACCAAAATTTATTCGTCTGTGCATGAAGGATTCCAAACCCAGAATGATTTATAATTTGATATCCATATCTTATACAGTATGTGAATTCAAATGCTGAAAAGTTGCCATATTCTCAACTTTTGTGGCATGTTCACATCCTTTACTTCCCAGCTACTTCATCCTCTCTCTCTCACACACACGCATTGGGGAATTTAATAAGCAGGTTTTTTTAATTAATAATTAATGTATCGGATCTGGGAAATTTGGTCTCCTGCATTATGCTAAGGTAAACCCAAGTGCTTTATGTATCTGTAAACTTTGTATTCTGATCTCTTACTTGTACGCATTGAGCTGATTTCAAGAATTGATTTCCAATCCAAATCACGTAATTGCCTAATCGTAACGCAATCTATCTTTCCTGTTTCCCGTTAAAGTTACACTAGGTTAGATTGCACTGCAGTGCAGGAAGTGAGATGCTGACATTTATACTTGTTTTTGCTTCATAAATTTGTTGCTTTTCTGTTTTCTCTACGGATTCAACTAGGCAACACTTTTGTAATCAACTGTTACGGATTTTATCCAATTTTTAGGAATTCTTAGTACTTAAGCTGCAAGCTGCTTAATTCTGACCATTCTGGTTACAGAATTCTTTATTGCCCTTTTTTGTGACGTCCTAATATTAGTCAAGTATTAGTTTGGGTTATCAATGTGTTTGTTTATAATTTCATATAAGAGAATTCACAGGGCTTGTGTTATTTGTGAAGGAAACTGCAACATTTTATTGAGCAATAATCTGGGTACTTGGTAGAGCATGATGGCTAGACCACTTAGAATGCTTTGGTTTCCGATATTGCTGTTACTCTTGCTAGAGAACAGTAGATCTGGAGTATTCTCAGCTTCCAAGTACTTAATTGGGCTTGGGAGCTATGACATTACTGGTCCAGCAGCTGATGTCAACATGATGGGATATGCCAACACAGACCAGATTGCATCTGGAGTTCACTTTAGGCTGCGAGCCCGTGCATTCATCGTAGTGGAGCCTCAAGGAAATCGGGTTGTTTTTGTGGATCTCGATGCTTGCATGGCTTCACAACTCGTGACAATCAAAGTACTTGAGAGGTTGAAAGCAAGGTAGTCAAAATAAGTTTTACCTCCACAACTAGATTTGCAAATCTATTCTGAAGCCTATATTATATTCCATGCATTGATTTGGTAATGCTTATGTGCAAGTAAAAAGAAAATTATTATATTGTGTTTCCTAATACAATAGATTTTTCAGCAATGAACAGAGTGGATTGCCAAATAAGCATGTATGTAGCTGAACTTCAAATTTATTGGGAAAAAGGCTTAAATTTTTTCTACTACTTCTAGTCACTTAATGTAATGTTACAATGTTTAGCAATGTTCTTAATGCAATAGATATTCAATTGAGAAGATCCTCGTTGATTTTCTAGGTACGGGAATCTTTACACAGAAAGTAATGTTGCTATTAGTGGAATTCACACACATGCTGGCCCAGGGGGTTATCTTCAATATGTTGTCTACCTTGTAACTTCACTTGGTTTTGTGCGTCAATCATTTGATGCACTTGTTGATGGAATTGAGCAGTCCATCGTACAAGCTCACAATAACCTTCGTCCAGGATCAATATACACGAACAAAGGTGATGGGATTTTCTTATTAAACAACCTAAAATCTCTGTTGCCTTTCCTTTTTTCTTTTTTTGGTTTTTTTAAATAATTTTTTAGTACAATTTGGGGACTGATGGTGACCTGAACCCATGTCAAATATCTGTTAAGGGATGCCTTTACCACTAGGACAAGCCACCTTGGTCAGTTTAAAATATGAAGCTTGGATGCTGTAAGTATTTTGCATTCAAAAGCATGTTCTCAGTGGGCATGATTTTGAAGAGCACAATTTTTTTTTTTTTTATTTCAAGGAGCACATGGGATTCATTTTTATACTCATTGCACTCTAGAATCTTTCATTTGTTCCATTTATAATATGATATTTCCCTTTGCTGTACTCTTTGCTAATATGTTATTTCTACACAGTGAAATTCTAAATAATTGGTTCTACATTTTTCTTTATTGATGGGGAGTGTTGCATTTCAAAGCTGATTCTTCTAAATGTATTTTCTTTAGCCAACTTTCTGTTCAACACTGGCCCTACTTATGTTTGCCTTAGCTGGCCTCGTTCTCAGTGTTCAGGACCATGTTTAAGATAATCAATATCAGAATAGCTACGTGTACATCCTTTAGCTTGCTTTGTTTTGATTCTATTTTACTGTTATCCTATTGTTCCTCTTTCTGGGGAATGACATTAGAGAGCGTCAGGACTCAGGAAGTTATCTTGAAGAATTGTGGGTAATGCTATTATTTGACCCATATGCTGTTGTCACCTACCGTTTTTTGCCTTAAATTACAGGAGAGCTTTTAGATGCTGGAGTTAATCGCAGCCCAAGTGCTTATCTCAATAACCCTGCTGGAGAACGCAGCAAATACAAATATGATGTAGATAAAGAAATTACCCTTTTGAAGTTTGTTGATGATGAGTGGGGTCCAGTAGGCAGCTTCAATTGGTTTGCAACGCATGGAACTTCTATGGGCCGAACAAACTCATTGATAAGCGGGGACAACAAAGGGGCTGCTGCACGTTTTATGGAAGACTGGTTTGATCAGAACAGTGGTAGCAAGATAGTTTCCGATGTACCTGAGGCCGAAGATATCCTGTTAAAATTTTCAAATATTAATCCAGTTATAAATAAAAACAGTAAGTTTCCACATGCTTACCTTGGTAATTTCAGTTTCATATGTAAAATACGATAATATGTTTGAAATTTTGACTCCTAGAACTTTGCCTGTGGTCATGTTCTTGTAAGTCTAATAATAAAGGATTGCTTGAAAAATTCTAATTATCTAGCTGCTGAAAATTTTCAAATGGAAATATACTTTTCCTTGAAGCATTATAATTTTATTTGGGCTCTTGTTTTCTGTCAATAATCCAACTTAATCCAGGCAGGGTTCTGTTTCCTTCTTAGTGCTGCATTTGGACCTCTTTAAGTCAACTGCTTTACTATCATTCATCTAAGTTCCTTAAATTTATATAGCTTCAATAAGTTATCTCTCCATTAAGACCGTATAATACCACGTGGGAATATATGTATGAGGAGGCGCAGAGAGAATGTTAAGTCGGTGCATAAACATTAGTCTAACTTGCTTTAAGTTACTAAGGATAGTCAAACATGCTCTATGAATTTCATATGTGAGAAGGGGGTGAATGAATTTCAACTGATTCACTTCTATCTATCTTTGTAAATGCAGATCATGAATTACGTGAAGTTGCTGCTTCTTCCCAAACTGATTCGGACAAACCTGTTCGTGTACGGAGTTCTCTCAAGGAAGCTAGTAGACCTAGATTTGTATCTGCATTTTGTCAGAGCAATTGTGGAGATGTTAGCCCAAATGTACTTGGTGCCTTCTGCATAGATACAGGGTTACCTTGTGACTTCAATCATAGTACCTGTGGTGGGAAGAATGAGTTATGCTATGGGCGAGGTCCAGGGTGTGCATATTTTCACAGTTCAAGACCGCTAAGCTTAAAAATAAAATGTTCTTTTGCTTTTTACTTATTTGAACAAGTCACATTCAAGTAGAAGTAACCTTTCTTTTTTTGTTTGCCACAAAAAAAAAAAAAAAAACGTAGAAGTAGAAGTAACTTTTATGCTGCCGTCAAATTCAACCCTTATTTCCATCTTTGATCAGTAAAAAAATTAACTATTTCTAGACTTCATGTTTAAGTGAATGGATTTATAAGTGAAGCTTTCAAGATCTGTCAAACTGCCCTCCCATTGCAGAAACCAAAACTGCTACTTTGGTGTTTCCTTCCAAAATTGGTCATGCATTATTCTGAAACTATAATCTTATCTCTCTTGCATGGTAGGTACCCTGATGAATTTGAAAGTACACGTATCATTGGAGATAGACAATTCAAGAAAGCGGTCGAACTTTTCAACAAAGCATCGGAACAACTAAAGGGTAAAGTTGATTATCGCCATACTTACCTGGACTTCTCCAACCTTGAGGTGAAAATTCCTAAAGCTGGAGGAGGTACTGAGGTTGTGAAAACCTGTCCGGCTGCAATGGGATTTGCATTTGCTGCTGGTACAACTGATGGACCCGGTGCTTTTGATTTTAAACAAGGAGATGACAAGGTACTGCAGTTTAGTGCATATTACACGTCGGCCGTCATGGTTCTATGCTCACATTAGGAATGTTGCTTATCTAACTTTACAACTTTGTAGGGGAATGCTTTTTGGAGGCTGGTGCGCAATCTCCTTAAAAAACCAGACCAAAAACAAGTCGACTGTCAACGTCCAAAACCCATTCTTCTTGATACTGGTGAAATGAAATTGCCTTACGATTGGGCGGTGAGTTGCCATCACGGTATTCATTATCTTCATATGCAATTGGACATGCTATTTTCAGTTATTTTCCAGAAGGAAAAAAGTTGCTATCCTTAAACTCAAGCTGTTCGTGAATGGGAAATTTTAACTATCATTTTTTATGGCATTGTGAAGCAACCATCCTATCCTCTGAAGACTTAAATCTTGTAGCTCATTTCTTACTTTCTGTTGCCTGTCACGAACTGAGGTTAAAAATAATTTGGTTTTGCAGCCGGCAATACTTCCAATCCAGATTCTGAAGATTGGGCAACTGGTCATTCTAAGCGTACCGGGAGGTAGAAACTTACGTTTTTAAAGATGAACTAGTTGTGCACATACTGTTCTTATTTTAATGCCTAGTAGGTCCATCAAATCAATTATTAGTTAACGTTCACGAATGTCAACCTTTTGCCATCGTGTGACAGAATTCACAACAATGTCCGGAAGACGGCTTCGAGATGCTGTGAAAACTGTGCTCACAAGTAGCAAAGAGTTTGATGCAAATGTCCATGTAGTGATAGCGGGACTGACAAATACGTACTCCCAGTACGTAACAACCTTTGAGGAGTACCAGATACAGAGATACGAGGTCAGTGACATTCATGATAAAACGACACTAGTATGGAAAACAGTGGGACTTTTTTCATCTAATATTTTGTTTGGTTCTAATCTAATATCTACAACGTGTTTTCTCTAGGGTGCCTCGACTCTATATGGTCCACACACTCTCAGTGCCTACATTCAGGAGTTCAAGAAGCTTGCAACGGCCCTTGTCAGTGGACAAGCCGTGCAGCCAGGCCCCCAGCCCCCTGATCTGCTAGACAAGCAAATAAGCTTACTAACACCAGTTGTAGTTGATGCAACTGCTCCTGGTGCAAGTTTTGGTGATGTAAGGGTTGATGTACCCAAGAACTCGACCTTCAAGAGAGGTGACAATGTGTCTGTTGTTTTCTGGTCAGCAAACCCAAGAAACGACCTCATGACTGAAGGTACATACGCTCTTGTGGAGATTCGCAAAGGAAACGATTCATGGGTTCCTGCATATGATGATGATGATTTCTGCCTGCGATTTATTTGGTCGAGACCTGCTAAACTTAGTCCTCGAAGTTATGCAACCATAGAATGGAGAATACCAGAAACAGCTACTACAGGTGCATATAGAATAAGGCATTTTGGTGCTGCAAAGAGTCTTCTTGGGCCAATCCAGCATTTTTCAGGTTCTTCAAGTACCTTTGCGGTGGCTTGACACATACCGTACACATTATTTGACATGTATGTTTATCACGATGTAATAGTAATAGCACATTTATCAGTATAATTCATCATACAGAATTTGATCTAAAGGCAGCTTTATATTTATTAGTTTCAGGGTTGAATTATCTTCTATATTAAGATAGCATTTTTTTCATGCATTATATCTTGTTCCCTAAGCAAATTTTCAATGTAAATATTGATTTATAAGGAAATTTCCAGTGTGATTATGAACGAGTTTTGAGTTTGAATGTCAAGTGGTGGAAACCATGAGGGAGAGACTAATGAATAAAATTATTAGTTTCTTGATCATTCCTGTTGATACAGATAAAGAGAAAAATGGGAAAATGGCAAGCACTCAAGAAGGAAATGGCATAACCAAGATGGGACTAAAAATGATAAAGCACGACAAGAATTCGTATTTCCCTGGATGAAAACAAAACCCTGGACGCCTACAGTAACTAACAGTTGAGAAGCAAAATCTCATGACATTAGTTCAAGAGTTGGCATCTTCATCATCCTCTTCTATCTTGGGTGCCAAGTAGAACCTTATATGACCCAGCTCTGCAATCTTATACTCAACTACAACTGGAAGTTCTGACAACAGGCTGATAGTAACCGTGTTAGATAATGGAGTTGCCTTGGTGAAGGAGTTCAAGTACCTTAGAGCAAAGGTCAGTGATACAGGCTCATTCATCTCAATGACTGTTGCATCTTCCGGCTGCATATTAGAAGATAAATAATTCACCATAACATAATCAACCATGAAATGAGTTCATAATGGTTTACATAGAGTGATGCTATTTATCTTAATTGGAGACCGGTATCACTACATTGGAAAATGAGTATATATACAAAAATACATAGAGATTTTCATTTATTCAATGACCAATGAAAAAATGACAATTAGACTAGAGACCAGTCTCCAATCTAAATAAATTAACATTATTCGTCTGCATAGTATGGCCTAGAAGGCCAGTACCTTGTCCACTGTGGTATTTTGCCTACAAACAACATTTGCAGTCCCAATGTCACCTCTTGTTGAGAATTTTACACCTTCCTTTGTCACAGATATCACAACTGCAATCAATAATCAAACCAAAGGTCAACCTCCAAAAATGCCTGCATAGTGCATATCATAGCAGTATGTCATCAGCAAAATAGATTAGATCCAATTGTTTGCAAATTGTGGTGCATGAGCCTATCTGACAACTACCAATAAGATCTTCCTGCATTATCTAAACCAAAGAAAAATTCAACGGCCGGAATAGCTAGGACCAGAGGAGTCATTTTGATCTTGAATTCTGGGTCAAATTGCCAAACTTCTTACAACCAACTACTGCATTAGTAAAAGTATCACTAATAATCACCTGTATCACCAATACTGCTAAGATCTTTGCAAATTCTGGCAAACTCAGCTGAAGGCATCCTAACTATAGCGTGGTACTCAGCTTCAGGAATTCCAAGATGCTCGCTGTCAATGTCCATTAGCTTCATCTCAAAATCTGATATCTTATCTTGAGCTGCAATAAAATAATTGCAGTACCAAAAAACAGAGGTAAGCAGATAAAATAGATAAATGTGAATAGAAAATTAAAACATGATCTTGAACCTCAAAAAGCAAAAAGAAAAGAAAGGCAGGTCCTCTCATTGAACAAAAGCTCATACAAAAATTCTAAAAAAACTGACATATGGCACAATCCTGTTTTTCAACCCATCACATCACTTTTACATCAACACTAATCACACATGACACATGTCCATTTTGTCTAACTTTTTGTCACTTATTTTGTCCAACTAGAATTATTCTATACTAAGAAGGTATTATTACCACCATCTTTGTATATATAAGAGTGACACAAGGAAAAAAAATCAATTTCAGGGCTCCAAATTTCACACAACCGTCCATCCAATTCATGTAACCAGAAAACCTTAAATCTTACATTACACAAGCTAAAATTAGCCTTGCACAAGATGGAAGTACTGGTTTTCGTTAGGAAAAGTAAACTTTGAGATTATAACTAGAAAATGAATAGAATTTTGACAAAAATAAAAGAACAATCGACAGCTGAGAAACTAGTAGCAATAACATTGCTGTTCCAAGTTCAAAAACTTGGGAAGAAAAGCCCACGATCTATAAGCTGAAATAAGCGTTTATTCCCCGATTTTTCTTCAATTTACCTAATTACGCCATGCCCTAGAAATAACCGCATAAGAGTATCTAAATTATTTCCAAAGCAAAAACCTCATAATTCAACAAAGTAATGCAACAAAAAAGTATAAACCCAGAACAGCAAAATTAGGGCACAGAAAAGCAAAAACCCAGTGAAATGAAGATCACATACTAGGGCTTTCGAACATGAAAGTGACAGTATCACTGCCGTCATCAGCCTTAATAGTGATAATATCGTCATTCCCGGCGCACTTGAGCATCTTTGACATATTGCCCAGATTCATCCCCATGGAAATGTTCCTGTCACACCGGTAATGCTCGAAGCCCTCAGATCTAAGGAGTAGCGCCACCAGCGCCACGTGGCTGCTATCCATGGCCTGAAGAGAAAACCCAGTAGCCGAGCAATCAAAATTCGCATCGTTCACAAGGTCCTTTATGGCCTCAAGAACCTTCTTCAACAGGCTCCCCTGTACTAGCCTCAGCTCCAACATGTTGGGTTCTGGCTATTGGGTCGGAAAACTAGGGTTAAGGTTTGAAAATTGGGGAGAAGTGAATTGGACGAGCGGGAGGGAAAGAGGAATTAGGGTTTATATAAAGGAGATTCGTTGTTGAAATTGGAGAGTGCTCGAGAATCTAGGTTATGTTATTGGCGGGAGTGGGCAAAAATGGAAAATAATTAAATTCCCGCCATTGTTTTGGAAATTTCAGGTCTTCGGTCTTTTGGGGCCTTCAAAACTCACGTAGAGGTAGACCGTCGACGAGAAGGGTCGTTTTACACCTCTAGCAGCAACGTAGGAGAGGCAGGTATCAAGGGGAAAAAAGTTAAAAGGAAAAAATTAGTATTTTTTAAATTTTTTTATAAATTATTTTTTGATTACCCTTTTTTCATCATATAATTAATATAAAATTATATACAAAATATTATTTTCTTTAATTTATTATATATATTTTTGAAGGAGAAAGTGAGAGGAGAGAGGTAAAAGAAGTGAAATTAATCTAGCGCCTAATGTATGGTACGCTAATAACACTATGATACCACATAGTCTATATAGTGCCATGCGTACTATATATCTGGCGCCAAAACGGGATAAAAGAGGGGCTAACCCAATTCCCCCTCCAAAATATAATTTTCCTCCCATTCCCCATACACTAATTGATTTTGTTAGGTCACCTAACATTAATCTTGTTTTAAGATTACAATTAATGTAGAGAGAAAAATCCAAATTTGAGTTTTTTCCCCTACAAACTCAAATAATGTACGAAAACTGGAGGCTAAAATTTTATTTAGAAATAACTTTTTTCTCCTTAATATTTTTCCTATGTTAATCTTACTCTAAGATAGATGTATTAATGAATTGAAATTTCAAATAGAATACGTAAATTGAACAATAGTTTATATTGTGTTGTGATTTGATGCTTAAGTTTTCGCGTTGAAAATTCGAAGTCGAATCTCATTCATCCTTCTCCTATCTCTCCCTTTCTTAGAACATACTCGTGTACCACCCTAATGTAATTACATTAATGAAATTTTTAGTTGGATTACCCGCTTTCAAAATTGATACTCCATTATTGTTGAGCCCAAACCACCCTAGGATTTTAGACTCGTAGTCTAGTTACGTAATGGAACTAAAATTTCATAGATTTATAGTGATATTTTTTTGCAGATTATTATTGATGAATTTCATTTAAACATGGTGATAAACAGTAGAGTCTATTTCTTAATGGGTCCAACCAAAATATACAATTGCAAGCCTACCCCCAGAGGACAAGTCACGCACTGGGCCTCCTTTGAACATTGAAAGAGACGTTAGCCATTAATCCTAGGGTATAAAGTACTTACTACCTTTCATTCTCCAATCCATGGATAAGGCTATTTATTTCCTTGTTTTATCCGCGTTGAAAAACATTGCACAAATATCTACCCATCCATCAAAATATCTAAACTTGGACCAAAGAAATAGTAAAAATGTTATAACGTGACAAAAATATCTTTTGTTGAATGTCACACATATATAAGTTGAACTAGCTCACATCAATAACGACCTCTACAATCCCACCACAAGTGATTCACTCAAAAATATACAAAAGAAATTAGAAAAAAAGCTTTCTAGAGATTTTTAATGTTAGGTTTTGGCGTAGATTTAATTGAAATTCGAAATTTATAGTAATAGTTGAGTAGTTATCAAATTAGTAGCATATAAAATTATAGTGAAAAAAAGAATGACGAGAATCAAACAAGCTCTTAAAGTTTAACAAGATATATGTGATATGATTGTTTTCTATCTATACAAAAAGTGTCATCCTTTGACAATCATGGCAAACATGTTCCAAGTAGAAATGCTTACTTGTCCGTTCAATCCAGAAAAATATCTCAGCAAGAACCACTATATATACACACAAATATCAGAAACAGAAGCCATGAAAGGGGAACAAAGAAAAAAAGGAGATCTAGAAAGAGAGACCAGAGGATCAAGAATGGAGTGCCGCAGAAGGCCAAACCGGAGTGATGTTCATCTGTCTAAGGAGGAAGAAACAAAGATTGAGGAAGGAACCAGAGATTATTTCGATGCTTTGGCACCAAAACGCCATACAAAGCCCGAACGGAGCGATTATTCTTCTGCTTACACCGATGCTCTGAACTCCAACGATGGCGTCATTCCTGAATTTGCTGAATTTCAACGCCTTGAAAAGGGTACTGAGGTGATCTATCGTTACCTACTGCTTTTAGTTATCCATTTTATATGTGAAATTTTGATTCCATTTTAAGATCAATTTCTACATGTTTCGATACTTTTCTTTCTTCTTTCTGATGCAGAAACTGGTTTATAATGGAAGCCAAGCAGCAGAGGAGTTTGTGGAAACTGAGTATTATAGTGACCTTAATGGCACTGACAAGCAGCACCACCGGGTATATGAATATGATGATCATTCTCACATTGGGTAGACGTATCGTTCTATATGGTATACCGTATATTTGCTTCACCTCATTCGTCAGAATGGACGTGAAGTCGTAGACCTTCCGATGAGGTGGGATTGGGAAGATGGGAGTCGTTGGTTTGCTAACAGGGGCTATATTTGTGAAGTATTAGGAATTCTTTTTCCCATCTCTTTATGTAATAAATTTTGGTCTCACCGTGTTGTAATGCCTTTCGTCCCAGACTGGAACAGGGTTCATAAAAATGGACGCCAATGGGGCTTCTTTCAGCATAGCACCAGACTCAGCGCCTGAACATCATGCGTCGAGCAGAGGAAACCCTGCTACTAATGAATGGATTCCGGCCTCTCCTGATACGGTAATGGGACCTCAAGAATTCCCTTATTTCAATACATTGTATAATCGAGCATGGTTCGATCAAGCACATAGTTGTTGGTACACACAAGGCTTCATGACACTGAATGTTACAAGATTCTAAGTTATTTTTCATCTCGTCCATCTAGACGAACATTACAAACTTGTTACTGGTTCTTATTTCTCTCTGGTTTGTTTCAGATGAATTTTGTCTCTGAGAAGCCAAACAGGAGTGACAACTGAATGGAGGATCATAGGAGTTATTCTTGAAGAAGCTGCAAAGTGCAAACTGTTGAATTTTGCTCCTGTTTCTATCTACTTGTAGAAGTGTCATCTGTTTCTCTGCTTGAAGTGTTTCCCAAGTGTGCTGTTTGTCAATTTGAAGTTTCCATATGTATCAGAATTTTCTAAATAAGAATGTGGGTTTACTTCTTTTCTATGATATTCCTGTGCTCTTCCGATCTCCAAAGACTTGACCGAGTCCAATGTCCAAACTAGATATTAAGAGAATCCAAATTAAGCGGGAAAAGGGGATTACTTTCATTGTTTTTATTAATTTGCAAAACAGATGTACTCTCCAAGTAGTAGTAAAGAAGTGCATACTATTTTCTTGTACATGGTCAAAAAGAAAGCACTGTCAGTTTCTAAATTTAGTGCAAATGATAAAAGGGGCACAATTACAAAGGTATTGCGGCTGCCAATTCTCAGGCTGAAAAATGGATAATATACAGAACTTCCCTATTTGTAAGTTAAGAAATCTGAATGAAATGCGCCTAGATTAGTATACAACTTGTTTTCTGCTATTGTCCCTCAACCCTTCTGAAGGAAGGTTAGAAGCAAAGCTAATGGATTTCAACTCGGATTTGTTTAAACCCCGGTAATGTACAAGCTAGCAGCAAAGACAATGTCACGCTTGATTGCATTTGAAGCAGTTTCCATTTTCTTGTAGATTGAAGAATTACCCATAATTGCTGCAGCAGTTCTAAATTCACGACAAGTTTCATCCAATCTGACAATTGTTCTCACTATCATACCTTCAGGAACATCAGTAAGTTCACAGATATCGGCAAATGGAGTGCCCTATGGATAGAAAACACAAGCAGAATTAGATACATGCACATTTTATATGAGAAATGCATAACATAAGCATACTCCTAAGTGGGGTATGTGTGTATGAATGGGTAGGATGGGGCATGGGGAGTGTTGCAAAGCAGGAAATACAGATGAAAATGTGAAAACACGCCATTTCACAGACAACACCAAGCCCTGTTGTTCTTCAGGAATACAAAGAACCAGATGTAAAAATTATCCATTGACTTGCACACGATACCAAATATTTTGGACTCGTTACTTCAGAAAGAAAACTAGATTTTGGAAACATTAATCAACATCGAATGCCAAGAATTGGACAAATAACGTGAAGAATAATCATTGTCCAATTGTGGACTTGTGAGAAAAAGATTCAAAAAAAAAAACTATCAAAAGAAAAATCATTACACTATAAAAAATAACCATATTATTCATTTTTGGGTTGAAGGTACCTAAGTGGAAGTGTACCTTTGCCCATTCATAGACAACTTCAACAAGCCCAAACCTAAGATTCTCTTGGGCATATTCCTGGGGATCAACTGGCAATTT
Source organism: Nyctanthes arbor-tristis (assembly GCA_963692815.1). NCBI lineage: Eukaryota > Viridiplantae > Streptophyta > Magnoliopsida > Lamiales > Oleaceae > Nyctanthes > Nyctanthes arbor-tristis. Next base: position 12,618 of record CAVNYN010271860.1, on the reverse strand, counting down.
GAACTGTGCTTGAAGCTCCCCAAGTCTTATAGCTGTGTCATACAATCTGAAGTAAAAGAGAACTTGAGATTATTTTCTAATAATGAGAAAATAGAGGACGACTAGCAAGTTCTCATTGCATAAATTTCCAGGAGAGATCGGAAGAGCACATCAAAACCAGTAAGAATAATCCAAATTTCGTTAAGTGAGATCAAAATGATTTTACAAGCCACGAACATTAACAAATCGATCAACATTAATAGTAGATTAACCAGACGGGAAGCCAAACTTCATGTGTTTGGCCAAGTGCAATGAGAATTAGAAGTTACTTTTATTACTTTTAAGTATTATATTCGCAGAGTATATTTTGAACTGATGTTTTTTGAAGTAACATCAGCTAGAGCACCAGTAATAACAGAAAATTATGAGATTCTATAACACACACAAAAGATGAAAATGGATGTACATGCAAGCATTAAAGAAGCTGGAAATATTGACAACCTCTTTTTAGCTAAAGAGAGCTTTGGGGTAAGAGAAGGTTCAGAAGTATTCTTCTGCTGAAAAACAAAGGCAGACATTATTGCCACAGCTTCTTCTGGTTCCAGGTCATCCAGCTGATTCTCAAACAAACACTCAGTACGCTCTTCCGATCTCTTCCCCAGAATTCATTTCACAGGCAACACGGCCTTTGATTTGCACTACAAGGTCAGAATCTATGCACCCAATTTCCTTCAGAACATCTATCTGAATTGCATGACAAAACATATTAGCAGAATAATTCAATTGCTGCCAAATGAAAGTAATATTTTATATAGAGATGATGGCCACATACCCGGCCCTGAAAGTCAGGCATCTGCTGAAGAGCCTCATCTGACATTTGGAACTTCAAAGCATTCACTTCCTCTCTATGCCGCTTCAATTCTCGAGCTATCTTGATGTTTTCGTTCAATTTAACACAACCATGACATTTATTCTGAGCCATCTTCTGCAATAGGCTGTTCCAAATGTAATAAGCCTCGACAACATTGACGTCTTTCAACTTCAGATCTGGCATAGAATTTCAATCATCGGTCTCAACCAAAAAATAGGTAATATATATATATATATATATATATATTGTATGATGGCACCCAGAAATCACAAATATTTAATATCCAGAATTTTCTCTTAGCACAATTCTCTTTAATGTCCCTAATAAAGAAGGTAGCATGTATCAGGCTGCTGTCAGACTACCCAAGACAACTACAAACTATCAAGTTAATGATCCCTTAAAGTCCTGAAATGTCCACAGGTGATGCTAAACCCAAATAGCCAAGGTGAGGCTTTACTAATTGAGTTGAATCAAAACAGCAAAAAATAGAATTTCTGATCACATATCAGGCTCAATGGTATCTTGGGCATATCTCCTGGAATCCAATGAAACATCCCTCATCCAACGAAAATAAGTGCTTGTTCTTTGTAGATTCTTTTCTTTTTAACCTGGTCAATAAGTCAAACTACATGTCCAGCCACATACTCCCCATAAAAAGTTACTTTTCACATTTCCCTATGCTCTAATTTTCCACCCCACATTTTCCCCAGAAATCATTTCATGAAAGAGCTATATAGAACAAGCTCTAAATCTACTTTACAACATCAGTCAAGAGAGTTAAGGAAGATCTCCAATGATGTACTATACTGTTTCTTGGTTTGAAACGATAGACTAGTATGCAATTAAGGGGAAACATTGGAATTAAAGGTGACATTCTCTACCAATGCTTCGCTTTTGGTTGTTAAGTATATTTTTTATCTGAGATTTGTCTTTAACTTTTTCAATCTCAATAGGAAGACAGAAGATCTTCGGCCTTCGAGCAATTATCCACACTTGGAAAAAGTTTTGCAATTTAGTGAGCAGAGTCAAGGTAATTTCAGTTGGGGTAAAATGATGGTGATTGTCCTGGGGAAGACTTCATAAAATTAAAAAAAATATATAAAATAAAAAAACTATAATTAGAGGAATATACTAGAAATCAAACAAAATTTCTTTTTATTTCTCTTAACAATTTTATCAGTTTTAAGTCGCGAAGTAGCCTTGAACTGATAAAACCGGTCAAAGAAATATTCACTCATGTAATTAACTCCAAATATTTTGTGAATAAGACTTAAGTTTGTTATTGTGGAAATTACAGCAATCTCAAATGTTGCATTTTGTAGAAATGTGCGCACTTACATGGAGCGTGTTCGATTTGGAATTTCATAGAATTTAACAGACATATGAGGGCCTGTTCTTTGTCAAAAGTGATTTTTTGGGAGGTGTAGTGAAGAAGTATGGAGAAACTATACGAAAATGTGAAAGATATTTTTTAATAGAAGATATGGGGTTGTAACAGGTTCCTGCTTGTAATCGTAGATCGGAAGAGGAATTGATGCTGAATTACTGAAACACAAATGGAAATATGAGATTACAAGATGAATGTGAGCATTCAAGAGTCTCACTCTCTCCCAAAGGGGTCTCCAGTTCTGCCAATATCTGCCTAAGAACCAAATGAACACCTGGCCCCCATTTATAGTTAGTCACTTGTGCTGTTGTGCACTTTATTGTACCAAACCTTTATAATGCCCCTCCACGCTCTTTAAGCTATTGGACTAGGGTTGATATTGAAGTTTGACTTTTTGACCAACTTTTTAGTGAAAAGAGAAGGCTAGAAAGAATAAGCATTGAACCTTGTAGATTTTACAGATTTGGAAGGAATTTGACAAAATCCATAAGAAACCATGGAATGAGGTTGGTCTTCGTAATGGAAGAAAGTTATTGTTGTGTTTTTGAGCTTGATATCCAACAAAATAGTGTTATGAAAACTGGTTGAACCAGTCGGTTTGACCTGAAAAACCAGGAACTGACAAAAACCAGCTAGTTCTGGGCAAAGCAGGAAAAAAAGGGCTCACAATACTGTTAAAAACTTGATCTGATGGGGAAAACCGGTAAAATTTTGGGGGGAAAACTCAACAACTTTAGCATTAAGAAAATAGAAATAATTCATTTTTGAAGTCAAAAAATTAATTTTTAATTATTTAATTGAACTCGTACCAACCAATCTGGTTCTCAAAAAATTAATTTTTAATTATTTAATTGAACTCGGACCAACCAATCTGGTTTTCTAAACATTGCAATGAAATCTATCAACTAATGAAATCCATTAAAATGCATAATGAGTTTCTCTGAGTCGACTACTCTCTGAATTGAGGAGATCCAGGTCTAAATAAGTTCCAGAAGTCCAGACTGAAGACACACCTATAATTATACGACACTTAAGATCCATTAAATTCTAAGTTGAGGACACTTAAAAATTGTCTATGACTTTTTCCCATGATACTCACCTAAATAGTAGTTAACTTCACACGAATACCAATAACGTCATTCAACATCCCGTGAAACATCATTCCGCAAATTGACTACAGTGACACAAAGTGATGAATTTAGTAGCTGCCAAATCAGTTTTCAGAATGTAACTGTAGAGTGTTTACTGAAAATACCATTCACTGGATCCAAGGCAGGTGGATACTTATTTCCATCAGATTTTAGGGTCAGAAGCTGCTGTACAGTATGTGAATAGGCACCAGTACTAACGTCTTCAAGCAGCCGAACTCCATCAATCTTTATGTTGTGACTGCATATGGACAAGAACTTCTTATTATCAACTCCTCTAACCTCGTAACTCACTCCAGCAGCAGAACCACGGTGAGGTAGCTTTATGTTGATGATGCCAGATGCTTTACGAGATATAGCCGAAGAATAATACTCATCCTCCAAACCTCGTTTTGATTTTGGTACTAATATTTGGAAACCAGCGCTTTTCTTCTCTGTCAAATTTCCACTATCTGATGAAGTCAGCATTGTTGACGGCAATTCCGGAGTCAGCACCAACACCACGTATTGTTTATAACTAGAAGAAGGAGGTTTGACAACAACCCCTAGTAAGTGATCTTGCGCCTGGAAATTGTAATAAGGAGAAAAGATGAGGAGGGGGAAAAAAGCAAAACAAAAACATAGTTAAAACAAGTATGCAACTCTTCTTGTACTTTATGTGAACTGGCACAGGTTAAGAAAGCTGCCATGAAGCTGCCAAGATATGAACTCCAACATATCAACTTCATAAAGTCTGATCTCAGACACGGTTTATGATTTCATGTGAAGTTTCAAATACAGTCTTCAATTTAATTAGAAGACTTAGATGCCATAAGAAGTAAAATAACTTTAAGAACTAACAGGCATGGACGTGCAGAACTGAGTTCTGAAACCTGTAATGAATCTGTTCCAAATATTCCTCAGCATTTCAAATTCATCAAGAATGAGAACGTTCCAAGGACGCAGCCATAAAATGAGTAAACAGACTACCTCCTTAGCAAAAGTTTTATTCGTGAATATTTTAAGCAAGTGACGAACATCATTGAGCACTCACAGATTCAGATTTTACAACCACCACCCTTCCAGGAGTTAGATATTTTTGGGCAGCTTGGGACTGCATGACTGCCTCTGCAATCTGATTGCCATACCTTTCAGCCTCCGAATACAAGTCATAATATTCTTCTATTGCTGGATCACCCTTTATGCATCTGCATCCATATGATGTTCTTAATTAGCACGTTATGCTGTGGAAAGATATCATAATGCTTCTTATCAACAAATTACCTGATAAAAAAAAATCACATCAGGCCCTGATAATTAGGGTGGTAGTGGACGAATCCAATCCTAGTGGGGTTAGCATAATCCACCAGGCAACCTAGCACGAGCCAGCTTGCCTGCCAGCCAATTTTACAGCTCAACATGTCTACTCGCTTGGCTATTAGTGTCGTACTCTTAATATAAGTATGTGCTTAGAGTATCTCCAAGAGACTCTTAAGATACTCTTTATTTGAGAGTGAGTGCATAAAAATAAGCTCCAACAAACTCTATAACTTAACTTTTAAAAGTAGAGAGTGGGGTGTGCCTCTCCAAATTTGGAGGGCAAAATACACTCTCTAAAATTCAATAGCTAAAAGTTTCAATACTCCTTTCTTGGTTTAACAAAACAGCACTTAATTCTATTGGTTATTGAGATATAGAAATATGAATATTAATTTAAAATGAAGAATAAAACAAATGCTTCCTGAAAAAAGTAAAATAAAGAGTTGAAAAATAAAGAGTCCGTTGGAGAATGTTAGAATTTTCCCTCTTTAAATTTAAAGATTCTCTCTAAAAAAGTGGAATATGCTCTTTTAAACTAAAGAGGCTCTTACAGATGCTCTTATTCACAGAAGATAAACATTAAAAAAAACAAACATAATGATTAGACTGCAATTAACAGCACAGCCTATATTCAGTGGGCTAAGGCTGCAAATTGCAGCATAGGCTAGCCACTTCTCATTCTAGCAAGCAGCTCACACGAAAATTTTGAACTTGGCTCGCACTCCTAAGGCCCAAGCAGCTCACTCCATAGCCATCCCTAATGACAAGCATGGCCGACCTCTCCATCTCTTAACACTTAGACTGGAATCACTATTGTTGTATGGCCTAAATAGACATGCCCTAGGCAGAATAAACAAACAAGCTCAGCAGAACACAAACAGAAAAATGCAGGATCGATCCTACAATCCGGCAAGCTCCACAGAGATTTTAGTATACATTCTACTAACAAAAAGAAGTGCTATTCACCATCCAAGTCAATCTCATATTTGGGATCATAAGATTACAGTTTGAACTGCAATCTTGATAATTCAGCAACCACACTAATCCAAGCATTCTTAAGGAGAGAAAAAAGATCTTTGATTTTAGAAACCAGTCAATTTTAACCAAAAAACAGAACTAGGGGCGGATATAAAGTTACAGCAGCACAATAAATATGCTCTGGAACTTGAATGCATCTTAGATACTAGTGCTATGCTCGAATATGCTTACTCAATGGCTTTTGTAGGCTGAGCAAGCTTTAGCATTAGAAGTTGTTGTTGCTCTGGAAGTTTCTTCTGAGCGTGGAATTCTGCAAAACTCCGTTTCAGCATGTCCTCCACCTGCAAAGTGATATATTCATTAATGAATATCAACAGCTTGATGACTAAATTGATTTAATCCTTAAAACTCAGTTATTCCGGTAACCAAAATACTCATTCTTCATTGTTGAGTTAATGGCAAAAACTCATCCACTGTCTTCACTAAAATGTACACAGGATTGATACATCAAACTACAAGCCCCAATGTCCCTGTCAGTTACTTCTCTATTGTTATTTATTCTAAAGAAAATCTAAACCTACATGAGACAAGAGCATGGATCCTACCCGGGACATCTTAACTTGTCCCTGTGCTTCACAGCAAAAACAGGTTTGATAAGAGAGATTGCTTTTCATATCCAAAAGTTAAAACTGACTCTAAACATGCCCAAATTCTCTTAAAACTCAAGTAGGGGAAAAAAATGCACCTTTTGGTTCTCTTTCTCGCGGATAAGAAAATATTTACATGATTTTTTCTTAGTGTTAATTTATTTCAGAGTTCAGTTGATGGCAGTTTTGGGTTATACACGGTTGATTTGGAGGATCATAGTGCTTAGCACTGTGGTAGAACTTAGAGGAAGGTAGGTATTAGGAGAAGTGTAATGCTAGTCACTTCAGTGAAAACAGGTAAGGATGCAAAAGACAAGGAAAGGGATAGTTGCAGTGGTAGGCTATGGAAATGGTGTTCGAATGAATGTCATCAACATAAGTCACTAAATGCATTTGAAAACCACCAATGAGATCTCAGGGTATACCCTAAATTCAGGTCATTCTTCAATGCATGACACTTGAATATTCAAGGGTCTATTGGAACAATTTTCAAATCCTCACTTTTTTCTCCCTTTTGCGCTTTTGGTGTTTCCGGGAAATTCATTGGACCACAATGCTTAGTTCCTGCTCATGCTATCAGAAATCTACTCAGATGTCCGACATTTTCAGTAATCATCATTCTTTTGAGTCTTTATATGACATCACACTGAAAGAACGGTTCTCAGAAAGAAGCCAAAGCTACCATCAATAAAGAGCATTTGCTGCAGCAATTTGGATTGCTAGTCTCGTTCAAGATTTCTAACACAAATCTGCCTGGTAATGAAGCTTCATAATAGGGAGATCTACGTGGATCTCATTCATTATTAGTGATGAAAGGAAGGAATGAAGAGCATGACAGACAGGAAATGGTGTTCGAATGAATGTCATCAACATGAGACACTAAGTGCATTTGAAAACCACTAATGAGATCTCAGGGTATACCCTAAATTCGGGCCATTCTTCAATGCATGGCACTTGAATATTCAAGGGTCTATTGGAACAATTTTCAAATCCTCACTTTTTTCTCCCTTTTGCACTTTTGGTGTTTCTGGGAAATTCATTGGACCACAATGCTTAGTTCCTGCTCATGCTATCAGAAATCTACTCACATGTCCGACATTTTTAGTAATCATCATTCTTTTGAGTCTTTATATGATATCATACTGAAAGACGAGTTCTCAGAAAAAAGGCAAAGCTACCATCAATAAAGAGCATTTGCTGCAGCAATTTGGATTGCTAGACTCGTTCAAGATTTCTAACACAAATCTGCCTGGTAATGAAGCTTCATAATAGTGAGATCTACGTGGATCTCACTCATTATTAGTGATGAAAGGAAGGAATGAAGAGCATGATAGACAGGAAGAAATGGAGTGGCACTGGAGGACAAGGTGACAGATAGCAGACATGGTAGGCATGGATAGGAGTTCCCTAAGCAACAAAGCAGTGCAAAGATAATGCCGTTTGCAGGATAGCAATCCCCTGGCATAGCATCAAATATATTTTAGTACAGAACAATTGTAAAGTTGCTTTCTGCTTTCGAGTTACTTGGACGTCCAGCTTTAGGGAATGAAACAATAAGCTAACAGTTATACTAGGACATGGAACCCCAAACAGCACAAAAACTGGAAGATAAGATAGAACCAACATGACCTAAGTCTTCTCAAGTTCATCTTTTGATATATCTACTGCAGGTCTGAGTCTCTTGATAATTTATCCTACAACAACTTTCAAGACCTTATCTAACATTTAACCTCTTTCGTCCAATAGTCAAAGCTATTTATACCTTCAGTTCTTCAACGCGAAGGAGATGCAAGATCATGATGTAGGTCAGTCGAAACTGAGATTCAAGCCTTGTTGCACTACCAACTATAACATGCTTTAGATCCCTCTCATCAGGAATTTCATCACGGCACATCACAACAACTGTACCAATTTTATCTAATCCTCTTCTGCCAGCCCGACCAGCCATCTGAGTATATTCCCCAGGAAGTAACTGCCGAAATTCCTTGCCATCAAACTTCCTTAAAGCATCAAAAACAACCTGCCAGAGTGAAAACCTAGCCGCTTAAGTATACATAAGACAAATGTATTAATATTTAATATTTTTAATCTGATACATAACCAACATTTATATAACAGGAAAGGGACATGCTTCCTTCTGGTGAAATTCTAGATTAGCAAATAAAAATGCCATTTTGATAAAATTAACAAGCCAAACCAGGAGAAAGACAGGAAAAAAGGCAGTGATATGGAGAAAAGGAAGTTTCTTTGTTTTTCTTTGTATCAAGAACTGCAATTGATGAATGGACAAACAAGGTCTCAGAAATAAGGACAAAGTTTAAAGAGGCAAAATGAGAGAACCCAAAAGAAAAACAAAGAAAAAAAAAAGATGACTGAAATTATGCAAGTTGTACACATTCCTGAGAAAAGTTAGACATTCTAAGAGATGCTAAGATGAACCTAAATAAGGGCATTGCCAAATTTTAATACCATATTTCATGGAGATCATCAAGATGATCGATAGAGTCAACAACATAGATAATTATGCAAAATGATCACAATGGTTTCTTTGCAATCATATTTTCCATATTTCATTAGTTTTAGCATACATGGTCTATGCTTTCCACGGTAACAATTTCCGTATCTTAACTTCTTCTCATTCCTTCCATATCCTGTCTAATACTTCCCCCGTTTCTATCTCTTTCCCTCCCTTTTCTCCTGTCTTCCCCTATTTTCCTTCTATTCTACAACATGAGATGCTGTGCAAATGAAATATTAAACCACCCAAAAAAAAACTCAAAATGAACATAATGGGTTATCATATCATCATACAAAAAGTGATCTTAACTATCTGGTAGTAATTTTACGTCTTCCAGCAATTCTACTAGCAATAACGTACCGTCCTTGCCGGGGCGTTGACACCCATTGCAAATGTCTCAGTTGAAAACAGAACCTAAAGATAACCAAGATCACAACCATTAGAGATTAAAGGTCCAAGTAATTGATAAAACATAACGAACTATAGAATGCTTTCGAAAGCTCTAGCTACAGAATTACAACATTGGAAAACCATATGTAAAGACTCGTGGACAGGAGATTGCAAGAACCTAACTTGCCTGCCCCCTTTCGAATTTCTTTACGTCCTTGTATCCTAAATTTAAGAGAAAATCCGACTGCCAGACATATACCAGTTACAATATTGTTCCAATTAGATTATAATTTGAATTAGTATTAAGAAGGTGTTTGATTCTCTTTATTCAAACACATTATAATCCCATATGCTACTGATTCGACAACTGCTCATTTATAACCACAAATTTCAAACTTTTATTAAATCTACACGACTCATTTCACCTCATTATAATTTCTCATTATAATTCAATTTGAATAAATAGATTCAAACAGCCAGTAAGTTTGGAGAGTTATTATTGTCCCTTTTCCTATTTCTCTTCCAAACGTAGTATGGTTTTCCTTCCTCTTAAGTTGATTTGTAATACCATTTGAAGGGTTAGTCTCCATAATTAATTCAAGGTAGCAAATATTTCAACTGGGTGTTTGAGCAAATTTAATCCCTTAGATTAAGCTTGCAATGTGTGTTCTCCGGATAGCAACGTTGTGCCCCTCACTTGCCGATGCTTTTCCTTTAGATGAAAAATTAGGGGCCACATTAGAGTTTCAAATATGCACTAATATTTCCATCTCAAAATTTATTATTATTTAATAATTTTTCAAATTTCCTTAGCTTGACTTCAAAATTAACCCAAAAAATTCAAAATATGAAATTCTAGCACAGCCAAAGCAATCGGTGACATTGACAACTTACCCGGTCCACAACTCCAACGTCCTCCAACAAAGGTCACAACTGCTTTTTTTTTAAAGACTGGTGGTTTGTCACATCTCTATTTCATATTTTTTGTGGCATTTGCAACATATCCCATATCGAAGCTCTTTGAAAATTTGCAAAGCACATCTCTTTGATTCCAAAGTTAAAGGACTCAGTTGATGAATTCTATCAATTCACGCCCATAGTAGTCTATTTCAGTGGTTCGATGATATGGTGTGCGGATATAACCAGCATTCATTGCTTCCTTCTTTTAGGGCTGAAGTGCTTGCAAACTTGTAATAGTCATTGGTGTCACTAATTAGCGCAGGAGGGTTGGCTTTCTCTCCTCTAATGTCTCTCGCAGCACGTGGCCTTGATTGTACAGATATTGAGTGATTATGTGAGAATTGGCTCTCAGATTTGTTTGGCTCCTTTTTATCGGATTTTTCAGTTACTTAATGCTTAATATTTGCTTGGGTGAATTGGGATTGTTAGTTTCTTGGCTCCTTAGTTTGTGAATAAAGTTATACTACCTCCGTCTCGCAAAGATAGTCCACTATTCCCTTTTTGTCCCTCCCAAAATATAGGTCACTTTCTTTTTAAAGATGTAGTTTAAATATTTTTTCCCTTATATGCCACTATTTAATATTCATTGTTATAAACAAAATAGTATCATTAAAGGGGAGTAATAATTAATATATGAAAAGGTATAATAGGAAAATGATCTTAAATTTACTTTTTCAATACCATTAAATGACCTTTTTCTTACTTTAAAAAAAAAAAAGGAACTTTTTCTTAATCTTTGTAGAAATAAGAATAGGGCTATCTTTATGGGACGGAGATAGTATAATTCGAGAGATTATTGCTAGTTGGTCTTTTGAAGTTTTTTGCATATAATCCCTAAATTTCCAAAAAATTTAAATCCCAGCCCCGAATATTCAGAATGGTGTGACCGTGTCATTTATACTCCAAGTTCTACAAATCATGAACCATCAACGTTTGGCTTCATTGACAAGATAACAAGTATTTTACAATCTAAAGTGTCAACTTTCTTCTCAGGAACCTAGTATCTGAAGTCAACTGAATCTATTGTGTATGCCAGGATCAGGCTTTTGGCTTCATTGACAAGATAACAAGTCTTTTACCATTCAAAGTATCAACTTTCTTATCGGGAACCTCTTTTTTTTTTTATTTAAAAAAATTAACCGCACCGTGTCATTTTATTAAAACATAGCAAAATACAAGACTTAGCCTCTCAAGTCAACTGAATGTATTGTGTATGCAAGGATCAGGCCATTCTCATTTCTACCGTGTATACAACTCTTTATGCTAACAAGAAATTTGGTGACAATCATGAAACCTTATTCTACAAATGTCACTCAAATATGCCTTCATGACAGAAAATCTAATCAAGATGGGGATTTGAATTCATAGAAACAGAAGGACTTCACTAGGAGCTGCAATTGGAGTTCTGAAATTTTCTAGTGGGCCATTCTGCACTACTTTCTGAGTTAAACGTGTGTAGATGCACCAATGTAAGGGAAGAGTTTGAATATAATTCCAAATAAATTAGAACTAGAAATAGAAAGGAGACTTACTATTATGTAAAGGAGACTTACTATTATGTTTCCTTTTCTATTTTCAATCTATAATTAAAATTGCTTTATTTCTTGTCAAGTTGATTTGTACTGCTATGTAAATAGTTCATTCCCCACAGTCAATTCAAGGTAGCCAATATTTCAACGTTACCTGTATGCAACCGGTTCCTATGATTGACCGACACAAACCTTAAAGGAGTCTAAGTAGAAAAATATGATGAGAATTCTGCTCAAGTATGTGTGGTACAGATTTTTCACAAAATCAATTTTGCTCCGCTGGTACTTAGGCCCCACCACTGATATAATAAGGAAAAAGGCTACATAACCAAAGTCACTTTTTGACCAGATAATGCCTGAACTACCGGAAATGCCTCTTTAATTTTTTAATTGGGTGTAAAGGGCAAGAGGCAATTTTGTTTCCCTTGAAAACGATGATGAGTGAAAGCATTGTCAGCCAGGATGTTCGCTTACGTGTCGCCACATCCAATGTCTAAATAATGGTAAAGCAAGAGAGTCAAACATTTGGGAAAATCACCACGAGAAACACCTTAAAGATGGTACGACCACCTTTCTCCCTATGTTTCAATATTTATTTTAGACGGAAATTAAATTTAGAAGGAAAAAAAAATGAACACACAAGATAGCCAAACCAATACATGAAGTTCCATGTAAAACCAGCAAACAAGCCGTAAAATTGAAACAAAGGGTACCACAAGTTAAAACAAATTTACCTTGACCACCCCACGACAAAAAAGCATTTCCACTACTTCTTTTACTATTGGAAGCAGTCCCGCATGGTGTATGCCAATCCCCCTCCGTAGGAGTTCTTGAACCCGAACAACCTGTAATTCATGCTTGTCAAATTCCTGCATCTCAGACTCAATTATAATTAAAATTTTCCAAATTAAG
>CAVNYN010271858.1:0-15099 GCA_963692815.1 Nyctanthes arbor-tristis | reverse complement strand
CTTACACGTGTTTAATTAATTAATTAATTAATTAATATTTGATTAACTAAGAAAATGCTGACTTGTAAATTAAATAAACACGTGTAAGGATTTTATTGGACGGATAGCAAGCGAGACAGGGTTTGGGGACAGCAGATCCGGACCCAAGTTTGGATTGTGAAAAGAAAACGGCATTTGAAGTTATAATTGTTAAGTTTAAAAGGTTAATATTATACTGTAAAATAAGGTGAAATGTTAGGGTTATATTGTGCCAATTAACCATAAAAATATTGCAAACCCACTTACTCAAAGTGAAGAAAAAAATCAGAGATGAAAGTAAGACAATTCATACTTATCTGGGTAGACGTTGGGTTGCCTTTATCCAGTTAGATCTTCTAACTTTTCGAGGTCTTTCTTGTTGGAGTGGGGTGATTTGTAGTATATAGTGCCAGGAATATTATACTTAAAGTAAAAAAAGTTAATACATATAAGGCAACTAAACAGAAGTTGTGTTGCAAAGTGGGTAGTTTTTTAAAAAATACAAAAATGGAACAAAATACAAAGTGGGTAATTATTTTATTTTTTTATTATTTTTGATATAGAGGGATATAGGGGATGGGAGGGAAATTCAGGAGGAGCAAGTGTGGTTCGAACCCAAACTGGAGACCTTCTGTCTAGAATACAAGTATCATATCCACTGGAGCACAATCTGAACCACCAAAGTGGGTAATTATTGATAATTGCTTAGTTTTTTAAAAATACAAATGTGAACCAAAATACAAAGTGGGTAGTTATTGATAACTGCTTCTTTCAATTTAAAGACATGAAATACATAGTGGGTGGTTACAAAAAAGGGCAATAAAACGGAAATATGATGCAAAAAACTTATAGTAGCTATCATTTTACGGGGGAAAAAGAGGAAAAAACTGTCAAAGGGAAAAAGGAAAAGAAATAAAATCAGTTTAAATTCTAATCATTGCGGATCTATCTATGCTAAAAAATAATGTATTTATACACCAAATAGCTTAACCATTCAACAATAGTAGAAGTGGGCAGTTTTTATTTATTGAATAACTATATTATTAAGTCATTTATTCAAGAAACTTGAATTACAAAAAGCATAAGAAAAAAATAGCAAGCGAACATGCAATGGGAAGACATGTAGGGAAAAACTCCAAAAAAACGTATTGTTGTTTTAAGGAAAAAAGTACATACAAAAATTCTGATAACCATCTAAACATTTAGCGAGGATATATGGAAAGTTACAAATGGTTGTTTACTGGGCAAATAAATAAATAAAAAGGAGGATTCCAGAATCCTTTTGGGCGGAAAAAGGATTTTGAAATCACAGTCTCTTTTCTATAAATAATAATAATAATAATTATTATTATCGCATTTAGTAATTCGGTTGACATCAAGATTTGCACCCTCAATCTACACGTCAACGAATTTCAAGTCAGGTCATGGCCTTAGCTTCACGGGCCATCGCAAACTTGAGCACACTAGCTAGAACAACATGTGGGTGTGTGTGTGGCGGAAATTTAGAATTTCGACGATTAACAATACAAGCTAGGGCAGTAATTTGGTAGTGTTTAAGTGTGAAGAGAAAGAGATCTCCTGTAACCTGCACTTCTAATAAGTCCTACCTTAGTCTAACATTCGACTATGAGATACATTTAATTACTCATATTTGGCATGGTGCTCGTTGGTTCATCTGTCATGACACGTGGTCTCATGTGTTGACTTGACATCCCGGTGCTCTTGTGTAGTAACAAGTTTTTGGTCAATACTGTATTGGTTTTAAAACCTACGTACAAGGTTATTGATCAATTTTATATTAACACGTGCATTTTGTTTTGCTTATTTAGGTGGAGATGAATCCGACATGGCGGCAAAAAGAATTAAGAGAATTCTGTAAGATGAAAGGTATTCTTATAACTGCTTACTCTCCATTAGGTGCAAACAACACTACATGGGGAGACAACAGAATTATAGAAAATGACGTGCTAGTAGATATTGCCAAGGCCAGAGAGAAAACAACCGCACAGGTAACGTTTTCATCTTAAAAAAAACTAAAATTTTTCAGAAACTCTAAAAAATAAAAAATGAATAACTTCCCGAACTTATGAAAATAAGTGTTAAATATTTATGTGTGTGTTATTGGTGCAGGTAGCCTTGAGATGGGTATATGAGCAAGGAGTGAGTTTGGTGACCAAAAGCTTCAACAAGGAGAGGATGAAAGAAAATCTACAAATATTTGATTGGTCTCTAAATGAGGAAGAGTCGGACAAAATCAGCAAACTCCCACAACGCAAAGGAGTTACTTTGGCCTCTATTTTTGGGCCCCATGATCTTGTACTAGAGTTGGATGCCGAGCTCTAATTAACATATCACGTATTTTATCAGGTTTAAAATCACTTTATCAATAATTTTTCTTTTGAGTGTAAAACTAAAATTAAAACGGTCGTTGTCATGAGTTAATATATAATAATAATTAGAAAAAAGCATTTTACTTTATTATTTACAACATTGTAATTAGCAGTGTGTTATTGAGAAAATAATAATATAATACTAACGAGGGATTTTACAAGGACTTGTTGACTCCTTGCTATTTTAGATGTGAATGAATTCTTCAAAGTGAGTGAAAATAAAACTTCATAATCTACATTTTCCATATAAAACAAACCGGGCTTACTCCGTCTTATAATTAGGTGAAGTATGTCAATCGGGCCTGCTAGTTCGACGTCTCACCTTGAAAAGTGACAACCACTTTATCAAGTTGATGGATCTTCCATTTGACATTCGTATTCTTAGCATATAATTCTATATATATTGTTCGCCAAGTAATCAATAATAGACAAAGTTGGTCTCAAACTTTGAAACATCATTAGAAATTCAAGAAAAATGGGAGCACTACCGCTAGTAAGTTTGATCTATAACACTAGACTGCAGACTCTGGCGGAGTATCGTGCAAAGGCCCGCGCCCCGCGTAAGAAACCTCTTACATGTGACGCACGCATGTATGAGTTTGGCGTGGTGGGAGAATGGAACTGCCACCCCTAGTGTGTTTAAGAAATCTCGAAAAGCGGACGTCGGTAGAAGTAATAGAATAAGATTCCGAATTTTCTTACAAATATAACAATTCTTGGTTATATTTCTGAGAACAAAAATGTAGTTGGATAGTTTATTTCCATTAATTTTATTTATATGGACATGGTCTCACATGTGGGTCCATGACACCAAGTGAAGCGGAAGGCGTTACATATATTAATTAGGAGGGAGAGACTTGGTGTCTAGTATTTAGAGACAAACGTCTCCAACCAAACACCTAAAAGCGCTAATTAACTCATAACGATTTCGTAATCGTTATAACGATTTGAATACTATTTAATGAATATTGTCATTATATTAAAATTTGAACTTCTAAGCCATACTGACAATTTGTAAATATTTCTTAAAGTGTTGTGAGCGATATTGACTAGTATTTAGAGACGATAACACGTGATTAAATACCTTAAATGGATAATTAACTCATAACAATTACGAAATCATTATATTAATTTAAATATTATTGAGTGAATAGCTTCGTTAAATCAAAATTCAAACATCTTAGTTATATTGATAAATTATAAACATTCTTGATGTGTTGTGAGTGGTATTAATTAGTGTTTAGATATGGACGCCTCTAATCAAACACTTAAATTCGGTACTAAACTCATAACGATTTCTTAATCGTTGTAATGATTTGAATATTATTGAGTGAATAACCTCGTTTAGTTAAAATTTGAACTTCTAAATTATACTAATAAATTATAAACATTTCTTAATATGTTTTGAGTGGTATTCACTTGTATTTAGAGTTAAATACTTCTAATCAAAACGCTAAAATTGATAATTGACCGATAACGATTTCTATGTTGAAAGGATTTAAATATTACTGAGTGAATAGTGACATTGAACTAAAATTTGAACTTCTAACTTATACTATTAAATTAGAAGTATTTTTTAATGAGTTGTGAGTCGTATTGATTAGTATTTAGAGATGAACACCTCCAATCGAACACCAAAAAGTGGTGATTAAGTCAAAATGATTTCATAATTATTATAATGATTTGAATATTATTGAACGAATGCTGTCATTAAGTTAAAATTTGAATTTCTAAGTTACACTAATAAATTATAAATATTTCTTAATAAGTTGTGAGTCATGCTGATTAGCATTTAGTGATGAACATTTCCAATCAAACACCTAAAATAGATAAATGATTTCGTAATCATTATAACGATTTGAATATTATTGAGTGAATAGCGTTGTTAAAGTAAAATTTAAACATCTAGGTTATACTGACAATTTATAAATATTTTTAATGTGTCGTGAGTCATATTGACTAGTATTTAATGATGAACACCTCTAATTAAACCCCTAAAATTGATAATTAACCGATAACGATTTCACTGTTATTATTATTGAGCGAATATTGTTATTAAATTAAAATTTGAACTTCTAAGTTATTCTGACAAATTATAAATATTTTTTAATGTGTTGTGAGAGATATTGACTAGTATTTGGAGAAGAACACCACTAATCAAATGCCTAAAATTGATAATCAAGTAAGAATGATTTTATTGTCGTTATAACGATTTTAATATTATTGAGTGAATATGGTCATTAAATTAAAATATGAACTTCTAAATTATGCTGACAAGTTAGAAGTATTTTTAATGTATTGTGAGCTACTGACTAGTATTTAGAGATAAACACTTCCAATCGAACACTTAAAAATGATAATTAACTTATAGCGATTTCGTAATCGTTGCATATTGAATGAATATTGTCACAAAATTAAAATTTGAATTTATAAGTTATACTGACAAATTATAAACATTTCTTAATGTGTTGTGCGTAGTATTGACAAGTATTAATTTAGAGGTGAAAACCTTTAATTAACATCTAAAATAGATAAATAACTCATAACAATTTCGTAATTGTTCTAATGATTTGAATATTGTTGAGTGAATAACTTTGTTAAATTAAAATTTGAACATCTAATATATACTGACAAATTATAAAGATTTTTCTTAATGTATCGTGAGTAGAATTAACTAGTATTTTGAGATGAACACATGTAAGTAAATACATGAAATTGATAATTATGTGATAACGGTTTCGTTATCGTTAAAATAATTTGAATATTATCGAGTGACTAGTGCAATTAAATTAAAATTTGAACTTCTAAATTATACCGAAGTTATAAGTATTTCTTAATGTTGTTTGAGTTGTATTGGCTAGTATTCAGAGATAAACGTCTCCAATCAAACACCTAAAAGCGCTAATTAACTCATAACGATTTCGTAATCGTTATAAATATTTGAATATTATTGAACGAATACTAGCATTAAATTAAAATTTAAGCTTCTAAGTTACACTGACAAATTATAAATGTTTCTTGACGTGTTGTGAGCGATATTGACTAATATTTAGAGATGAAAACTTTTAATTAAATACCTAAAATTGATAATTAATTCAACAATCATTTGAATATTATTGAGTGAATATTTTCGCTAAATTACAATTTGGAATTCTAAGTTATACTGACAAGTTATAAATATTCTCTAATGTGTTGTGAGTGGTATTAACCAGTATTTCAATATGAAAACCTGTAAATAGATACACAAAATTGATAATTATGTGATAACGATTTTGTTATTGTTATAACAATTTGAATATTATTGAGTGAATAGTGTCATTAAATTAAAATTTGAACTTCTAAATTATACTGACAGGTTATAAGTATTTCTTAATGTGATTTGAGTTGTATTGGCTAGTATTTAGAGATAAACGTCTCCAGCCAAATACCTAAAAGCGCTAATTAACTCATAACTATTTCGTAATCATTATAACGATTTGAATATTATTGAATGAATATTGTCATTATTTTAAATTTTGAACTTCTAAGCCATACTGACAATTTGTAAACATTTCTTAACGTGTTGTGAGCGATATTGACTGCGATATTGACTATTATTTAGAGACGATAACATATGATTAAGCACCTTAAATGGATAATTAACTCATAACAATTACGAAATCGTTATATTAATTTAAATATTATTGAGTGAATAGCTTCGTTAAATCAAAATTCAAGCATCTAAGTTATATTGATAAATTATAAGCATTTCTTGATGTGTTGTGAGTGGTATTAATTAGTCTTTAGATATGGAGACCTCTAATCAAACACTTAAATTCGGTACTTAACTCATAACGATTTCATAATTGTTGCAATGATTTGAATTTTATTGAGTGAATAACCTCGTTAAGTTAAAATTTGAACTTCTAAATGATACTGATAAATTATAAACATTTCTTAATATGTTGTGAGCCATGCTAATTAGCATTTAGAGATGAACATTTCCAATCAAACATCTAAAATAGATAAATGATTTTGTAATCATTATAACGATTTGAATATTAAGTGAATAGCGTTGTTAAAGTAAAATTTGAACATCTTGGTTATACTGACAATTTATAAATATTTTTAATGTGTCGTGAGTCATATTGACTAGTATTTAACGACGGACACCTCTAATTAAACCCCTAAAATTCATAATTAACAGATAACGATTTCACTGCCATTATAATAATCTGAATATTATTGAGCAAATATTGTTATTAAATTAAAATTTGAACTTCTAAGTTATTCTGACAAATTATAAATATTTTTTAATGTGTTGTGAGAGGTATTGACTAGTATTTGGAGAAGAGCACCACTAATCAAACGCCTAAAATTGATAATCAAGTGAGAATGATTTCGTTATCGTTATAACGATTTGAATATTATTGAGTGAATATGGTCATTAAATTAAAATATGAACTTCTAAATTATGCTGACAAGTTAGAAGTATTTTTAATGTGTTGTGAGTCATACTGACTAGTATTTAGAGATAAACACTTCCAATCAAACACCTAAAAGTGATAATTAACTCATAACGATTTCGTAATCGTTGTATATTTAATGAATATTGTCACTAAATTAAAATTTGAATTTATAAGTTATACTGACAAATTATAAGCATTTCTTAATGTTTTGTGTGTAGTATTGACAAGTATTAATTTAGAGGTGAAAACCTTTAATTAAACACATAAAATAGATAATTAACTCATAACGATAATTGTTATAACAATTTGAATATTGTTGAGTGAATAACTTTGTTAAATTAAAATTTGAACATCTAATTTACACTGACAAATTATAGCGATTTTTCTTAATGTATTGTGAGTGATATTAACTAGTATTTCGAGACGAACACCTGTAAATAAATACATGAAATTGATAATTATGTGATAACGATTTCGTTATCGTTATAACAATTTGAATATTATTGAGTGACTAGTGTCATTAAATTAAAATTTAAACTTCTAAATTATACCCACAAGTTATAAGTATTTCTTGATGTGGTTTGAGTTGTATTGGCCAGTATTCAGAGATAAACGTCTCCAATCAAACAACTAAGAGCGCTAATTAACTCATTACGATTTCGTAATCGTTATAAAGATTTGAATATTATTAAATAAATATTAGCATTAAATTAAAATTTAAACTTCTAAGTTATACTAACAAACTATAAATGTTTCTTAGCGTGCTGTGAGCGATATTGACTAATATTTTGAGATGAAAACTTATAATTAAATACCTAAAATTGATAATTAATTCAACGATCCTTATAACGATTTGAATATTATTGAGTGAAATTTTCGCTAAATTACAATTTCGACATCTAAGTTACATTGACAAGTTACAAATATTTTCTAATGTATTGTGAGTGGTATTAACTAATATTTCGAGAAGAACACCTGTAAATAGATACACGAAATTGATAATTATGTGATAACGATTTCGTTATCGTTATAACAATTTGAATATTATTGAGTGAATAGTGTCATTAAATTAAAATTTGAACTTCTAAATTATACTGACAAGTATTAAGTATTTTTTTAATGTGATTTGAGTTGTATTGGCTAGTATTTCGAGATAAACGTCTCCAACCAAACACTTAAAAGCGCTAATTAACTCATAGCGATTTCGTAATCGTTATAACGATTTGAATATTATTGAATGAATATTGTCATTATATTAAAATTTGAACTTCTAAGCTATACTGACAAATCGTAAAAATTTCTCAACGTGTTATGAATGGTATTGACTAGTATTTAGAGACGATAACACATTATTAGACACCTTAAATGGATAATTAACTCATACGATTATGAAATCGTTATATTTATTTAAATATTATTGAGTGAATAGCTTCGTTAAATCAAAATTCGAACATCTAAGTTATATTGATAAATCATAAACATTTCTTTATGTGTTGTGAGTGGTATTAATTAGTGTTTAGGTATGGACACCTCTAATCAAACACTTAAATTCGGTACTTAACTCATAATAATTTCTTAATCGTTGTAATGATTTGAATATTATTGAGTGAATAACCTCGTTAAGTTAAAATTTGAACTTCTAAATTATACTGATAAATTATAAATATTTCTTAATGTGTTTTGAGTGGTATTCACTTGTATTTAGAGATAAATACTTCTAGCCAAAACGCTAAAATTGATAATTGACCGATAACGATTTCTATGTTAAAAGGATTTAAATATTACTGAGTGAATAGTGACATTAAACTAAAATTTGAACATCTAACTCATACTATCAAGTCAGAAGTATTTCTTAATGAGTTATGAGTCGTATTGACTAGTATTTAGTGATGAACACCTCCAATCAAACACCAAAAAGTGGTAATTAACTCAAAATGATTTCGTAATTATAATGATTTGAATATTATTGAACGAATATTGTCATTAAATTAAAATTTGAATTTCTAAGTTAGACTGATAAATTATAAACTTTTCTTAATATGTTGTGAGTCATGTTGATTAGCATTTAGAGCTGAACATTCCCAATCAAACACCTGAAATAGATAAATGATTTCGTAATCGTTATAACGATTTGAATATTATTGAGTGAATAGCGTTGTTAAAGTAAAATTTGAACATCTAGGTTATACTGACAATTTATAAATATTTTTAATGTGTCGTGAGTCATATTAACTAGTATTTAATGATGAACACCTCTAATTAAACCCTTAAAATTGATAATTAACCGATAACGATTTCACTGTTATTATTATTGAGCGAATATTGTTATTAAATTAAAATTTGACTGATAACGATTTCTATGTTAAAAGGATTTAAATATTACTGAGTGAATTGTGACATTAAGCTAAATTTTGAACTTCTAACTAACGCTATCAAGTCAGAAGTATTTCTTAATGAGTTGTGAGACGTATTGACTACTATTTTGAAATGAACACCTCCAATCAAACCAAAAAGTGGTAATTAACTCAAAATGATTTCGTAATTATTATAATGATTTAAATATTATTGAACGAATACTGTCTTCAATTTAAAATTTGAATTTCTTAGTTACACTGATAAATTATAAATATTTCTTAATATGTTGTGAGTTATGCTGATTAGCATTTAGAGATGAACATTTCTAATCAAACACCTAAAATAGATAAATGATTTCGTAATATTTGAATATTATTGAGTGAATAGCTTTGTTAAAGTGAAATTTGAACATCTAGGTTATATTGACAATTTATAAATATTTTTAATGTGTCGTGAGTCATATTGACTAGTATTTAATGATGAACACATTTAATTAATCCCCTAGAATTGATAATTAACTGATAACAATTTCACTGCCGTTATAATAATTTGAATATTATTGAGCGAATATTGTTGTTAAATTAAAATTTGAACTTTTAAGTTATTTTGACAAATTATAAATATTTTTTAATGTGTTGTGAGAGGTATTGACTAGTATTTGGAGAAGAACACCACTAATCAAATGCCTAAAATTGATAATCAAGTGAGAATGATTTCATTGTCGTTATAGCAATTTGAATATTAATGAGTGAATATGGTCAATAAATTACAATATGAACTTCTAAATTATTCTAACAAGTTAGAAGTATTATTAATGTGTTGTGTGTCGTGTTGACTAGTATTTAGAGATAAACACTTCCAATCAAACACCTAATAACGATTTTGTAATCGTTGTATATTGAATGAATATCGTCACAAAATTAAAATTTGAATTTATAAGTTATACTGATAAATTATAAACATTTATTAATGTGTTGTGCGTAATATTGACAAGTGTTCATTTAGAGGTGAAAACCTTTAATTAGACACCTAAAATAGATAATTAACTCATAACAATTTCGTAATTGTTATCACGATTTGAATATTGTTGAGTGAATAACTTTGTTAAATTAAAATTTGAACATCTAATTTAAGCTTACAAATTATAAAGATTTTTCTTAATGTGTTGTGAGTGGTATTAATTAGTATTTCGAGATGAACACCTATAAATAAATACATGAAATTGATAATTATGTGATAACAATTTCGTTATCATTATAACAATTTGAATATTATTGAGTGACTAATGTCATTAAATTAAAATTTAGACTTCTAAACTATACCGATAAGTTATAAGTATTTCTTAATGAGGTTTGAGTTGTATTGGCTAGTATTCAGAGATAAATGTCTCTAATCAAACACCTAAAAGCGCTAATTAACCAATTACGATTTCGTAATCGTTATAAAGATTTGAATATTATTGAATGAATAATAGCATTAAATTAAAATTCAAACTTCTAAGTTATATGGACAAATTATACGTGTTTCTTAACGTGTTGTGGGCGATATTGACTAATATTTAGAGATGAAAACATGTAATTAAACACCTAAAATTGATAATTAATTCAACAATTATTATAACGATTTGAATATTATTGAGTGAATATTTTCGCTAAATTACAATTTCGACATCTAAGTTATACTGAAAAGTTATAAATATTTTCTAATGTGTTGTGAGTGTTATTAACTAGTATTTCGAGATGAACATCTGTAAATAGATACATGAAATTGATAATTATGTGATAATGATTTCGTTATCATTATAACAATTTAAATATTATTGAGTGAATAGTGTCATTAAATTAAGATTTGAACTTCTAAATTATACTGACAAGTTATAAGTATTTCTTAATGTGATTTGAGTTCTATTGGCTAGTATTTAGAGATAAACGTCTCCAGCCAAACACCTAAAAGCGCTAATTAACTCATAACTATTTCGTAATCGTTATAACGATTTGAATATTATTGAATGAATATTGTCATTATTTTAAAGTTTGAACTTCTAAGCCATACTAACAAATTGTAAACATTTCTTAACGTGTTGTGAGCAATATTGACTAGTATTTAACATATGATTTAAGCACCTTAAATGGATATTTAACTCATAACAATTACGAAATCGTTATATTAATTTAAATATTATTGAGTGAATAGCTTCGTTAAATCAAAATTCATGCATCTAAGTTATATTGATAAATTATAAACATTTCTTGATGTGTTGTGAGTGGTATTAATTAGTGTTTAGATATGGAGACCTCTAATCAAACACTTAAATTCGGTACTTAACTCATAACGATTTCATAATTGTTGTAATGATTTGAATATTATTGAGTGAATAGCCTCGTTACGTAAAAATTTGAACTTCTAAATTATACTGATAAATTATAAACATTTCTTAATGTGTTTTGAGTGGTGTTCACTTGTATTTAGAGATAAATACTTCTAATCAAAACGCTAAAATTGATAATTGACTGATAACGATTTCTATGTTAAAAGGATTTAAATATTACTGTGTGAAATGTGACATTAAACTAAAATTTGAACTTCTAACTAACGCTATCAAATCAGAAGTATTTCTTAATGAGTTGTGAGTCGTATTGACTAGTATTTTGAGATGAACACCTCCAATCAAACCAAAAAGTGGTAATTAACTCGAAATGATTTCGTAATTATTATAATGATTTGAATATTATTGAACGAATACTGTCATCAAATTAAAATTTGAATTTCTAAGTTACACTGATAAATTATAAACATTTCTTAATATGTTGTGAGACATGCTGATTAGCATTTAGAGATGAACATTTCCAATCAAACGCCTAAAATAAATAAATGATTTCGTAATCATTATAACGATTTGAATATTATTGAGTGAATAGCGTTGTTAAAGTAAAATTTGAACATCTAGGTTATACTGACAATTTATAAATATTTTTAATGTGTCGTGAGTTATATTGACTCGTATTTAATGATAAACACCTCAAATTAAACCCTTAAAATTGATAATTAACCGATATTCAACTGAGAATGATTTCGTTGCCGTTATAACGGTTTGAATATTATTGAGTGAATATAGTCATTAAATTAAAATATGAACTTCTAAATTATGCTGACAAGTTAGAAATATTTTTAATGTGTTGTGAGTCGTACTGACTAGTATTTAGAGATAAACACTTCCAATCAAACACCTAAAAGTGATAATTGACTCATAACGATTTCGTAATCGGTGTATATTGAATGAATATTGTCCCAAAATTAAAATTTGAATTTCTAGGTTATATTGACAAATTATAAACATTTTTTAATTTGTTGTGAATAATATTGACTAGTACTTAGGGAAGAAAACCTCTAGTTAAACACTTAAAACGGATAATTCATTCATAACAATTTCATAGCCGTTATAACGGTTTGAATATTGTTGAGGGAATATCATTGTTAAAGTAAAATTTAAACATCTAAATTATTCCTACAATTTATAAGCATTTTTTAATGTTTTGTGGGTGGTAGTTACTAGTATTTAGATATGAATACCTCTAATCAAACATCTAAAATGGATAATTAACTCATAATAATTTAATAATCATTATAAAGATTTAAATATTATCGAGTGAATAGTATCTTGAAATTAAAATTTGAACTTATAAATTATATGACAAATTATAAACATTTCTTAATGTGTTGCGGGTAGTATTGACTCGTACTTTGAGATGAAAACATCTAATTAAACACTTAAAATGGATAACTCACTCGTAACGATTTTATAATCGTTATAACGATTTGAATATTATTAAGTGAGTAGCGTTAAAGTAAAATTTGAACATCTAAGCTATTCTGACAATTTTTAGGCATTTCTTAACATTTTATGGTTTGTATTTACTAGTATTTGGAGATAAACACCTCTAATCAAACACATAAAATGGATAATTAACTCATCACAATTTCATAATCGTTATAACGAATCAAATATTACTGAGTGAATAGCGTTGTTAAATTAAAATTTAAACTTCTAAGTTATTCTGACAATTTATAAATATTTTTAATGCGTCGTGCGCGGTATTGACTAGTATTTAGAGAAGAACACCATTTATCAAACGCCTAAAATTGATAATTAACTGATAATGATTTTGTTGTCGTTGTAACGATTTGAATATTATTGAATAAATATGGTTATTAAATTAAAATTTAAACTTCTAAATAATACTGACAAGTCAGAAGTCCGATCTTTAATGTGTTGTGAGTCGTATTGACTTGTATTTGGAGATAAACACTTCCAACTAAATACTTAAAAGAGATAATTTACTCATAATGATTTTGTAATCGTTGTAACGATTTGAATATTATTAAATGAATATTGTGGTTAAATTAAAATTTAAATTTCTAAGTTATACTGACAAATTATAAATATTTTTTAATGCATTGTGAGTGGTATTAAGTAATACTTAGATATGATAACCTCTAAGTAAACACCTAAAATCGATAATTCACCGGTAATAGTTTCGTAATCGTTATAAGGAATTGGATATTATTGAGTGAATAGTGTCATTAAAGTAAAATTTGAATAACTAAGTTATACTGACAATGTGTTGTTAGCGGTCTAGATTAGTATTTAGAGATTAAAACCTCTAATCAAACACCTAAAATGGATAATTAACTCCTAACGATTTTGTAATCGTTATAACGATTTAAATATTATCAAGTGAATAATGTCATTAAATTAGAATTTGAAATTTTAAGTTATACTGACAAATTATAAATTTTTCTAAAATTGTTATGAGTGGTATTGACTAGTATTTAGATATGAACACATCTAATCAAACGCCTAAAATTAATAATTAACTGATAACGATTTAGTTATTGTTATAACTTATAACTTATAACGATTTGAATATTACTGAGTGAATATGATCATTAAATTAAAATTTGAACTTCTAGATTATACTGACAAGTCAAAAGTATTTCTTAATGTATTGTGAATCGTATCTAATATTTAGAGATAAATACATCTGATCAAACACCTAAAAACGATAATTAACTCATAACGATTTTATAGTCGTTATAACAATTTAAATATTATTGAATGAATATTGACATTAAGTTAAAATTTGAACTTCTAAGTTATATTTAAAATCTAGTTGTCTCACTCGTGCGTTTCACATGAAAGATAATTTCAAATAATATATATGATACTAATACAAATGTTAGTAAAATCGAATAAAACAAAAAACACAAACATTATTACATGTTTTCTTTCACCAATATATAAATCGAATTCGAAACCCATTGTCAGCGATATGAAAAATTAAACTTTAATCTCAGAAAGATGAAAAATTAGCATGATAGAGATTTTTTGAATGATTAATTGTAGATATAAACAGTGAATAAAATCAGCAAATCATGTCATGTGTTGTAGCAACAGTGTCAAGTTCTCCGATGTTTATTCCATCTGTAATGACCCTCTCCACTTTGACATAATATTGTCCTCTTTAGGTCTAACCCGCAAGGTTTTGATCTTGAGTTTTCGCCCAAAAGGCCTGATGCCATTATAAAATGTTCTCTTTTTATTCACCCAAGTGATGTGGGATTGAGACTATCATAATCACCCCGCCTGAGGGGGCCCAACGTCCTCGTTGGCCACACTTTCAGTTGGGTTTTGCTTTGATACCATCTGTAATGACTCTCTTCACTTTGATATGATATTATTCGCTTTGGGCCTAGCATACACGGTTTTGCTCTTAGGTTCTCAGCCAAAGACCTTATGTCAGATGGAGTAAGTCTCTTAGCTTATAAACTGGTCTTTTTTTTACCCAAGCGATATGGGATTGAGGCTGTCACAATCACCCCACCTAAGG
>CAVNYN010271857.1:0-19402 GCA_963692815.1 Nyctanthes arbor-tristis | reverse complement strand
TAATGCCTTCATTTATATTAACAATTATTAATTAAGGGTAATTTTCACTCCACATCCCCAATCTTTTAATTTTGTATCAATTTTGTCCACATTCTTTGTTTTTTGGCCTACTAAGCCCTCAATATTTTATTTATTATCGTATTATGTTCCCATTGTCACTTTTCATCCTCAACTTTTCAATTTTCACAATTACCCCTAGTAATATGACTATTATGCTATTAATTCATTACGTCCACTATGGGTCCTCAAACCTTTCAATTTTTATACAATTTTATCCTTATTATTTTTTTGAGCATATGAGATCCCTAACATTTCATTTGCTGTCGCGTTACGTCCCTAATAACATCTTCCGACCTCAACCTTTCATTTACTAATTTTAATTATTATTAAAATTACCATTATACCTTTAGTTATTTAAATAAAAATAAAAAAATAAAGGACAACATAAAATAAGAACTCTGCCCATCTTAGCTCGTAGTGATAAAAAAAAACTCGATCTACATCAAACTTGATAGATATCTAATTCGCGTAAAAAAATTCTAATCCGAACGTTGATGTAACAGATGAGATTGGGTTTTTTATTAATTACATATCACGTAGCAAAAATAGATTAAGGTGGATAAAAAAATCATTTTCAAAATAAAAAAATGAAATTGAACCTTAATGTGCTAATTATGATTTTTTATGGATCCACAATTAGTGGATTAGATTATATTAAGATAGATAACAAATCAGTGACAAATTAGAGTGGAAATCATAAAGGGAGACAATAAATGAAATGAGAATAAAGTATTATGACTATGTTTATTTTTTTACAAATCAAAAATCAATTTTTTTACGGATTTACCAAATCTGTATCCGCCACGTGATTTGCGGTGGATGAGGAAATGGATCCGATTCGTCACATTGATACTTAGATTGACAACTTTCTTCAACGTGAATTTGGTATCTATCGAGACCGTTATAGATTGAGTTTTTTTGTTACTATTATTTCCGATTGTTGTCAGAGAGTTGTGTTGGAGTGAGTTAAAATGGATGGACTTTTTATTTTATACTATTCTTTATTTTTTTAGTTATATAATTAATGGTATTAACAGTAAAAATTAAAGTGTAAGGTATGGAAAGTGTTAATAGGAATATAATACGACAAAAAATAAATGGTAATTTACAGATAAAGTCTCCAACATTTCAACAATGTTGAGATTACGTCCCTAACTTTTGATTTTACTCGTGTGGGTACCTAACTTTTTAAAATTATCACACTTAACGTCCCTGTTATGGAAACCGTCAATTTTCACTGTTAAAATTGGGGGCATTTTGGTAAAATATAAAAAAATATTTTAATGTTAAAGAGAGAGAGAGAGAGAAGAGAGAGAGAGAAACCGGACTGCCATTTCCTGTAGCCAAACTATCATTACCGACAACCAAACGACTCCGGAAATGGCAGCACTTTTGCTAACATTTCCAGCAGATATTGCTAACAAAATGGGGGTCTCCCCCATGTGCTGCAGGAAATGGCAGCCCTTTGGTTGCCATTTTCGACAGCCAAAAGAGGGGGAGTCTCCCTCTTTGGCTGCCAACTCCCTCCACTCTCTTTTTTTTTAACATTAAAATATTTATTTTTTTATATTTTACCAAAATACTTTCAATTTTAAAGGTGGAAATTGACGGTTTCCGTTACAGTAACGTTAAATATAACACTTTTAAAAGGTTAGGGACCCACATGAGTAAAATCAAAGGTTAGAGACGTAATCTCAATATTTTTGAAAGATTGGGGGCGTTAACTATGAATTATCCAAAAATAAAAGGTTGGTGTCAAGGGCGGAGTTAGAGAATTTCCTCTGGGTATGCACAAATTAATATATCAAAAAATTTTATATAATAAAATACGGTTTTATAACATAACCTTATAAAATTACATTATTATCAAGTTTATAAAAAATGTCACAGTACCTGTAAAAAAAAAGTCACTATAATATTAAAAAAAAGTCCATCTAAAATTAGAATATAATAATAAAAGTATAAAATAATAAAATCTCTTAGATATATAAAAATAACTAATAACACAAAAACAATTGGCATAAATGATAGCCATATTATACTAGACAAAGTTTTTTTTAGCGGGAGTGAGAAAACAATCAATTTGTTTTCCTTTTTTTCTTTTTATTTTCTCTGCAACCTCGTTCAGAGCAAGATTTTCATTTTATTATTGTGAGCATGATTTTTTACATTATAAATTGTCAATAAAATTGTTTATGGACAACTGTATTTCAAAACAAAAATAATATTTTCGCTGTTCTAAATATATAATTCACTTTGCTTTTTCACAGCGATTAAGAAATGTTTTAGACACACGTTATTCATGTTTTAAATTCGTCCCTATTAAAATGAGTAGAATTTAAAATTAATAGTTATAACTAAAGTATTAAATGACGATAAATTTGTAGTAATATAAATTAAACTTTAGATTTGTAAAGTAATATAAATTAAACTTTTTAATATAGAAAGTAGACTCTATATCTGGAACATTCTAAAAAGAAAAATAGAATAAAATAATTGGAACGAAGTGAGTAAATTATTCATAGGTGATTTAATATTTACTGTTCATGGCCAGTTATATATTTCAATAAAAAGTAATATTTAATTTGATATATATAAGTGGTTCAATATTAGCCGTTGGTAGTGATAGAAACTATTTAAAATTCAAACTCAAACGTAGAAAAAAAAAATAGACGACGGAAATTAATGAAGAAAAAGAATTTCACACGGCAACCATATACAGAACAGAAGTATTCATGTAATGTAAGGGACTAGGGGGTAAGATTGTAATTTCACAATTCAATAAAGTGAACCCTGGTCTTCTTTCTTCCCTGCACATCCCCCTAGATCCCTTTCTCCCTTCTTTCTCCTACTTTGCTCTGAAATTTCCGTCTCCTGACTCTCCTTTTCCGGCGACAACAATGTCGGATTTTTTTAACAAAAGAAAAAAAAAAAACTCAGGCAACCTGGGTATGCACGTGCATACACAGGAATACCCCTTCCTCCGCCCCTGGTTGGTGTTCCTATGCGCTAAAAAAAATAATAGGAACAAATTAAAGATATAATAGTCATTTTAATAAGAGTTAATGGTGAAAATTAAAAAGTTAGAGATGAAAAGTAACGTTAGGGATATAATACGATAATAAATAAAAAATTAAGGACTTAGTAGACTTAAAAAAATGAGGACAAGACTGATACAGAATTAAAAGGTTGACGACCTAGAGTGAAAATTACCCTTAATTAATTTCTTCAAAAAAATCAATTATTAATTAATTGAGAACTGATGAATCATCGGGTCCAGCTCTTCAAACTCCATCTCCTGCCCCTTCGTCTCCATGAAAGGAGGACGCTAAGAGACCCTGAGCTGGATATTGGTCGATCCTCTGCACTATATTGTCATTACACACACACACATATAATATATATATATATATTCTTTTAAAATACTGAATCTATGCTGCCCTAAATTAATAAAGAATCAAAATGTACCCTGCACTCATGATGAAAGCATTATCTGTGTAATGAAAATTTATTTTAAGGCCCGTTTAGTTAAATTTACAAAGTGAATTTATAAAGAGAATTTATAAAGAATGAAAATAAATAGTAGAAATTTAATTAAAATTTAAAATGTGTAGTGATTGTTAAGTAATTGTCATATCAATGGTAGGTGAGTTTATAAATATAAAAAATAAAGATTACCAAACAAGCTCTTAGTTGTTATATAATATCCCTGCAGTGTTTTAAAAAAGCATTTAACATGCTTGTACCAATGCAATGGATCCTAATTATTGTGAGTATTATTGCACATGATCAAGAGAACATCTTCAACCTGTTCATTACATAAGGGCTAATCTCCGCCCCCATCCGTAGTCGGAGGAGATACAAGTCCTTCAGTTGACGTAGTATTGTCATGTTGAGCCATACTGGCACATATAAAAGGGTTCGTCTCCTCCACCCAGTTCGGAAGAAGAACTAAGTCCCGCAACTGTCGCGGTACTATCCCATCGTTGCGATATCAATTCGGGTGCTAACTGGACAATGCCATGTCAACATATCACCATCTCAGTTGGGGGTTTATAACATCTCCGACTTTTGGTTTGTTTGGGGGCGAGATCATCTCTACAACAGATATTAGTCCTTTTACACTACAAGTACAGCTTCTAACAGATAATTAAACATAAAACTACTTCACAAAAACACTCGCCTCGTAACACATACGGTTTATTATTGCAAAAGAAATAACCTTTAGACCATAGAAAACATACAAAATTGTGAGAGGACTTTGCTCTCAGTAGCACCAGAACAAGATCCTCCATTGCCGGGGCTATCATGATATATGTGTACGGTGTACCTATAACTCTACTTTCAAAACTGGGCTCTACATTTTGTCATTCATAGACGAAAACCTCTGTTTTAATTACCTTCATATTATAGTTTCCAACGCAAGCAATGCTCATGAGAGATGTTGATGATGTTGTCATCAAGAAGATTAACGTTTCTTTCGCAGGGAGAATCCCACTTGGCTTCCAAATAACCTAAGGATCTCCACGGAGGGAGAGGCATTGAATTTTGCTCGAGAGAATACTTGGCTGCTTCAACCATAACTTGAAGAAACGGCTTGAGCTTGGCGATGGTGCCAATGTAAATTGAAGGAAGAGAGTTCAGGAGTACATTGTATGATTTGGTAGCTCTGGCAATCTGGAAGTGGCTTCGGAAGTCAATATCGATGATGTATCTTTCAGAACATCCACTATTTTGATGAGCAATCACATCTATAAATTCGTGTTCGCCTATGGTAAGCAGAAAACTACATCTTAGTTCAAAATTTTCACCAAGAGGAAAAGGATCACAGTGGCAAAACTTAGTAACAAGATTACTTAAAGCTTCTTATAAGAAAATGCAGATTTTTACCTCCAGGAATTTTGCCCAAACCATTCCACTTGGTTGAACATATAGCTGCTTCATAACCAGAAGATTGCAAAAGCTTCACCAGAGAATATCGGATGCAGCTAGCATTGCATGCTTCGGACTTCCTAGTTTGGGTCGACTTGGACAACGAAAGAATTAGTGAATTGGCAACCAAAATCAAGTCACTTTCATACTGGTCTGGTGTGTGCTTGCACAACTGCAATCCGAATATCAAGAAATAAAAAATAGGTGATAAGTCCCAGTAAAACTCATAGTAACAAGAATATCTTTCTACTGGAAGCACAATTCAATCAAAATTTGGCTAAAATCATGTGTAATAACTGCTGACACACAAGAGATACAACCCAGTAGCTTATTTTGTCACCCCACATTTCAAACAGATATAAATCAAAGTATGCATATGGAATGCAGCCAGTGATTATAAGTTCCAAGATTTATCTGAAAAGAAATTTTCTAGTTTCGTTAAAGTTCCTCTGCTTGGATTTGCATTTGTACCCTGAAGGAATGAAATTATTCATTCACTTCCTAACTCAAACAGTCAAACCACAAATATTCCTCGTCCAATTTTAGGATAAGGCAACATCAATGCAATAGTTTTAAGGAATTCTCAACTGCTAATTCAATTGTTGTATGGTCAGATAAACCGCTGATCGTCATTTAAGTGTACTCTTCTGCACTGCGATCAGTTAAGAAAGCCAAAAATCAATATCTATTATGATCACCAAATTCACATTCATAATTCAAAATGCTTCTCAATTGCAGTCCATTTCCTCAAAATTCAAATGGATTTGTTTGGTCACATTAACTCAAAGCTAATTACGTGAAGGTTATAGCTTGAGCATAACTAAAACATAGCTTAGACTTTTCGACGAAAATGATAGCAGAGCAGGCACAAGTCCTGCTAAATTCAAACATCTTCCTCACACATGTGCCAAACTATGATGAACCTAATAATAAGTAATTTCATTCTCGTGGCGATTAAAATTTTTCAAAGGAGGTTGTAGAAAATAATACGGAAAGAAAACGAAACTTACCGAGATATTGTCCGAGAGAAAAGCAAGGTCGGGGAAGCCAGAATCACTGTCGCTGCTAAACCAACTATCACCAGCGGAACCCCCGAATTCCAAGAAATCGCTGACCATAGTAGCCAAGTCATGCTCGCTTTCCGAACTATTCCCGGAAAACTCCGGTCCCCCGCCGCCATTTTGCCGACGCAGCCAATCACTGGCTGTCAAGTTGATATCTCCGGCTCCGACAGCGATCGGAGCACGACTTGCTTGGCCCTGCATCTCCTCGCCAAAAAGTTCTGAATTTGATTCAAAATTTGAGTTGGGTTTACGTGAATTCTTGAGAAAGCTTCCTGTATAATGAATTTTCAGGAAGCTGGAAAGTTTCTAGGCAATGAGACGACAGTTCAACTGGCGAGGTGGGATCAAACTATTGGGTATTACTTTATGCGTGCTGATAGGGAAGTTGCATTGGAGTTTCGTAGTCTGGAACTCTATCGTGTTGAAGTACAATAATGCCCCTGAAACTTGGCAGTGGAGAATTTGACCGTATATTGTTTGAACAAAATGAAATATTGTTACTATTGCTACAGTTTCAACACTACTCTGGTACTCCCCCAATCCCACATTATTAGGAGGAATTTCTATAGAAATAGATCGGACTTTGAAAACAAAGCTCGACCACTAATCAATGCACGCCACATCATCTG
Organism: Nyctanthes arbor-tristis; assembly: GCA_963692815.1. Taxonomy (NCBI): domain Eukaryota; kingdom Viridiplantae; phylum Streptophyta; class Magnoliopsida; order Lamiales; family Oleaceae; genus Nyctanthes; species Nyctanthes arbor-tristis. Next base: position 12,717 of record CAVNYN010271857.1, on the reverse strand, counting down.
TGTTAGGTGATGCGGTGTGTATTAATTAGTGGTACGGAGCTCGATTTGTTTCTATAGAATGACTCCATTATTAGGTCTCATTTTCATTTTTGAGGTATTCTAAATATATGGTTCCCTTATGATATTAAAAAAGTCTAATTTGTATTATTTTAAAAATCTTATCTCTAATTAATATTTTAATTATAACTACTACTATCAATTTTGAATTCTAATAATTAAATAGGGACATATTAAAAATACGGATAACAAAATGTGTCTTTTCAATACATTTCTTAAACTTTGTAAAAAAAACAAAGTGGACCATATACTCGAGACGAATGGAGTATCTCTTTATTATGTGTTTCAAGATTCTCCTCATTCTAAAATTTGAGTTACGTCATTGTTAGATCTGTACATTTAATTACACTAATCATTTAATGACAATACTTTCACAAAGAATAGTAATGATAACCACTGGTGATCAGTAATTTAAAAAACTTGTAATAATTTCATACTTTTCATGTTCATTTTATTTAGTATGTTTATATGTAATGAGTGACTAATTTTATTAACTATTTGATAATTTTTCCTTTTTTGCCTAATTCATTCAATATCAGCATGCTTTCGAGCTATTAAAATAGTATTCCTCGTTTATTTCATTCATTATTTAATTTATTTATATTTTTTATTTCAATTATTCAGTTTTGGTCACAATCATTTTAGTACGCTACTCTATCTTTAGTGTAGATATAATAAATAATACTATTCTTGATCATAATATCAGAACCGTAATTATCATAATCATAATTTTGAATAATAGTTACTGTGACTAGGTGATCAAAATGATAACCTTGCACCAGACTGGAGCAAAGGGGTATAGTTGTCAATTAGCGACTATGACGATATTGAAGGTAAACGCGACGCGGCGCCTCTCACGTTCAAAAGTTGAATTGGTTCCAGTTGATTTGCGGACCCACGCGTTCAAAATTGACTCTGCCAAAACTTTTTGGTCAACCATTTCCTTCAAAAAGCTTTTGTATACCTAATTGGACTGTCAAATATCTTTCGCGAACAAAAATATATTGGAATTATCAATTGTTCCATTCTCCATATTATTACGGATCATTTTGATAATATATGTGACATTAAATAATAATATTTTCTCCATCTCATAAAAATAATTCGATAAATAATTTTATGTAGAGTAAATATTAGTCAGTAATGTGGTTAAAATATTTAATTTAATTTTATTTCTTTATATATGCCCTTGTGTCATTAATTGTTTAAAATATTTTTAATGTATTGATAGTTAAATAATAATAATTAATTAGAGGCACATATGGAAATGAAACATTAAATACATGTTCAATATGATAAGTGTTTGAGACGGACAAAAATAGAATAGTGGATTATCTTTTTGAGACGAATGAGAGTAATAAGTAGAGTTAAAAGCATACACATTTGACTCATTTAATTTAATTTATCATTTAAGCATTATAATATAGAATAGAATTGAATAGAATTTTATTTTATTTATTTATTTATTTTTTTTTTTGAAGAGAGGGATTTTATTCATTGCAAGAGTCCGAATGAAGTACATCAAATAACCAAATAGGAGGAAACATAAAGAGAAATGGAATCTAGTATAGAATTGGCTGCTCGTGCTAATTGATGAGTAACTCGATTCGCAGACCTCTACACACCAGAGAATTCGATCTCATGAATTCCACTTGCAAGGGACTTATGAAAATATACAATCTCAAAAAATTGCAATTGAGTCAGCCATCTTCTTTCGACTTATAATTCCAAACCATCGTCTTTTATGACGAAACCTCTACCCTTGCTGGCAACAAAACGCGGCCACCACCTCATGTAGCAAAGGAGTCGTAAAAAGAAGGTACTATACCTGCTTCAAGTTCACAGAAGATGCGTCCATGCCCACCTCCAGGCACAATGCACTTGAGTCAATGTTTTTTGGAGGGTTTAATAGGTGGACTTGGGGAAGGTAAGAGTTGAAGATCATTATAGTATGAGACAGTTAATAATGTGATATAATATTCAGTTGTTGATGTAATTTAAAGAGGATGTAGTAATTTACTAATATCATGTCACATCGCTCTTTGATATCGTAACAACACAATCTTGAATATTCTTATAGGTTTTGATGAGATTCAAATGTAACAATCTCGTTTGGACGGCAAATCCATACAAAGACTCGCTTCCAACGATAGGGTGGGGATCTGAAATTAGAGATGCATAACGAGTCTGCCCGCTCGGGCGGCCCGTGGCTTGTCTTGTAAAAAGCCCAAGTCGAGCCAGCTCGTGACTCATTTAAGATGAGCGCAAGTCGAGCCCCAAATTCAGGGGCAAGCCCGAGCCGAACCGGCCCGTTTGGCTCGCCGGGCCAAACAGGCAGGCCCGTAATTACGGGCCAAAACGGGCCGGCCTGTTAAAGCCTGTGTCAAAACTTAGGTGGAGAAAAAATTAAGATAAGGTAGAAAAAACTTAGAAAAAAACCAGATCGGCTCAGAAAAGGCCCTAGTCAAAGCTCGGGTCGAGCTTAATTTTCAAGGCCGAGATGAGCCGGGGTTTTTTTGGCTCAGTATCAAAAAAGCCCGAGCCAAGTCCGAGCCCGAGCCTAAATTTTGGCGAGCCGAGTCGGCTCGTTGACATGCCTATTCGAAACCCACTGAATGCACATGGATTCAATTATCAACTTATGGTGCATGAGGTGTGGTAGAGAGCTCTTTGTGCGTAGAAGCGTATAGTTTGCGAGCGGGGAGGGGGGAACCAAGGTCTATTCGAGACATATCCCGCGTTTTATCTCCTCTAAAATTCTAGGGGCTTGGTCTTAGAAGCTTAGGATTAGTCTGGCACAAGCTGTGATACCTGACGCTAATAAAAAAAAAATTTTTGATATTTTACACTTCAAGATGGATGAATTTGACCTAAATCATTGAGATGAACATTTGGGAGAATGACATGTTGCCATGTTGGACACTGGGGGTGATTTTCCTCTTAAAACAATACTAATCCGAGATACAACTATTTCAACATATATAAATCAATATATATTATTATATACAATTATTTTCAGAAAGTCTCTTGGTTAGTTTATTTGATTTGACGATCCTTTAGATCAAGCGTAATCTATTAACTTGTTTTGTAAGTTCTTTTTAAAGTTATCTTAACTTCTGTTAGCATTCTATTTCTAATTTGAAATAAAAGCTCTTTTTTGGAAAATGACGAGCATCAAATTGAATGGCCGAAGATAGTTATGTTTGAAAGTTACCAAAATCCGTTCGAACACATCATCATCCGGCTAAAAGTTGGGGATCTAAGTCGTAATTTTCCCTTTGAACACGGCTCTTCAGTCTGAGTCTTAAGCCGAGCCGCGACTTATGTTAGCCACCTGGCAGACATGCATGTGCTTATGTGCTCCAAGAGACGGTCCAACCAAAATGGTTCATTCTTTAAGCAACATTAAATAGATAGCTACACTTAAATAATTAATTAATTAATAACTAGTATTTACAAGCTAAATTTAAGAAAAAATATAATTTACTAATAAATATTGAATGGAGTATGACTTGACGGTCCTGATTTGATCAGATACGGGAAAAGGGTTTGACACTTCGACTATGGGAAAAGGGTTTGACACTTTGACTATAATAACCAAGTATGGGTTATGGGTATGTCATGGTCAACTCAAGATATTCACATTGCCGTTTTTGACATTATAAACGTCTTAAGCGAATTTTGTGTTACGGGCCCTCTAACAATAAATAATATTTAATTTTGAGACTTATTAAACTTTTTTTTAAAGAAATTTAAATGAGTCTTCAACTTCATCTTTTAGGGGCCCTAGACGATTGTCTAAAAGGTCTAGTCTCAGACACGTATATTCATATCAAAATTAATATTTCCATCTTTATTTCAATGTATCCATTTGCAAGTCGAATGGCTCGTTTAAGTTTTAGAATTGAAATGCCTTATTTTAAGACTTGATGTTTTACCTAATGAGAATAATTTTATTTTTAAAAAAAAAGCGATCGTAAAAGATCTAGTTGTAGCATATTTGTACAATAAGTGTGCAATGGGAGAGTCGGCCCAAAAGTCTAACAGGACACAAGTTAATTGAGTAAAATGACACAATATTTTAATTTTGTTGTATTCTTCACGGAGCTTCTACCAATTTATCGAAGTTGAAGTACCATGCACTGATTCACCTCATCTTTGTCTTTAACAATCACCTCTTCTTATCTTCCCCCACTCAATTACAAATAAGAGGGGATTTAAAAGATTAAAAAAAAAAAAAGAAGAAGAAGAAGAGAATTGAAAGCTCATTGGGGGCCGGGAACCCACTGGCCCCCAAATGACTCCGCCACCAAGTGTTAGAGTTCAACCCATTGATAAAGGAGGAATAAATAAATAAGATATAATAAATAAAGTATCTATCAGCAACTCATTATATATTAATAGTAGAAACTGATCAAACTAAGTACCTCCACATAACTTGTAAATCTTTATCATTCGTTCTTATTTCTATTTTAGAATAGAAATAAATTGTTAACGTGGACTCGTAGGATCATAATTATTGTTAATATAATTTGGCTGAATTTTTCCACAATATAAATCAACCTAACAACGAGAAGCATCCGGCTGGTCACTGGTGGTGTCTCAGCATACAACATTAATAAAAGGAAAGGAAATAGTATGCCTTGTTTGTTGTTTTGCAATATCGAAAAAGGTTCCCCCCCCCCTTTGACTTCTTCATGGACTTCACAAGATACTTTAATGATTTGCCAATTGTTTGAGGTTTTCCCTTCAACCCACAATACAATGTCAAGTGTGGAGTCAATTTGCTCGTTGCCAATAAAGATGGGTCGTTATTTATTGATGTCATTTTCACTGTGTCATTTCATGAGCGAAGATCTTGACTTCATCATAATCTTTTCCAGATTTTCTTTTATTTCTTTGAGACAATTTTCTTGATATGTGAGCAAAGAGGGGGGTGTTTTATTTTATTTTATTTTTTGGGGGGTGGGGAACCCTTCTCAAAGGATTAAGGATTACACAAAAAAAAAAGGGGAAAAAAGAAGAAGAAAAAGTAATCACTTAAAAAAAAAAAATAAAAGCAATATTCTATTGCCCTTTATAAGCTTTCAATACAAGAAGTTATCTTTTATAAAAAGTTGAATTAGTGAAGCATTGCTGTGTAAAGTCTACCATAAGGTTGATCTTTTCTTCTTTTGAGCAATAACTTTTGAGGAAAGCGCTTTTCTTTCTTTCATCATTTTAAAATGGATAAATTTATAGAAATTTGTGGAAAAACATTAATTTTCTCTTTAAGACTTTAGAGTGTATAATCGAGGAGTATGTCAGGAGAATAATTTGAAAAAATAATAACTTTCAAGGGCTATATTCAAATTGACAATTACTTGAAACCAAATTTAATTTAGTTCTGATCTAGCATGATATGATATGGTATCATAGGTGTCTCATATGATCATGTGGTGTGTCTATAGAAAATTACAATCATGTGATACCCACCACATGTATATATAGCACCATATTGTGCCATATATATGAATTTATATCATTTTTAAAATTTAAAATATATTTACTTATCTCCGAGGGTCAAATGCGATAAGGAATTTTATGATATTTAATTTAAAATTATCACAAATTTTGTTTAAATATAAGGACAATGGTACCAGGAGTCCTTAACATAACATTTGAAAAAAAATAATGTCTCAAACCGTCGATCATTTAAATACATAATATTATATGTCTGGGGCTATTTTGTGATGGAAAAACACACTTGCGCGTGATATTAAGAAAAAAAAAATTTCTTGTTCCAAAAGGGCAAAAAAAAAAAGAGCGAGAGATTTTGCTCTTCCTTTCTAGTCTAATCTAAGGATCCAACCTTCGCTATCATGGTTATTAAACAAAATCAAGATTTCGTGGATGCATTTAAACCTTATATATATACACACACATATTATATGTGAATAAAATGTGTGGTAACCAATTACACCCAACACAATATCGAACACGATTTGATTTGGTTTATTTTAGTCTGTTAGCCATCTCATTTTGTTTCAAATTTGAATTTAAAAAAAAAAAATTTACATCCACGTATCTCATCAAACTAGTATACTATGTAATTTTCCATCATTCAACTCTCCACATTCTCTCTTTTGTTTCAAGAAAAAATGTAACAAATCTTCTCCTTCAAGTTTAGATATGTCCACAATTCTATGGCTCAAAAAATAATAAATAAATAAATATACTATAAATATCACTACTTCTACGACTAATTCGTAGATATGAGACACGTGACATCAATTTGCAAAGTCTTGCACCATAATATTTGTGCAGACATTCACATGATGTTATACATTTAATCTCTATAATATAATAACTAGTGATATACAGAGTTTTATTCCTTGAATATTCCACGATAACAAACGGTAACCTATATGAGTAATGTTATATATAGCAAAAAACTAAAAACACAAGATAGATCATGGATGTGGGTTTTTCCCTTTTTGGAGTAAAAAAGACACTTGAAACGCTCCTAATTTAAACATACTGCCTTTTGCAGACCATCTCTTGAGTGCCAAGTGTTTTTCCTAACATCAATATTAACTTTCTTAACTTATTTTGTCAAAAAAAATAAAATAAAAAGCTAAATACCATGAATCAAATGTTTAGACCCCATGTGTTGAAAGATTCAAATGTAAAGGACCCCGGCACAATTTTTTTCTACCCTATCTCAGACAAAACAACAAATAAAAGGGGGGTTGGGGGGGAGCCTAGCCGCTAAAATATGCGGCTCCGGCTGGGAACCCCATCGTGTTGGTGCACACTTGCACTGCCGGAAATAGTCAACAAAGTAGCAGTCAATACACACACACATGTATGTAATTGTATGTGGAGAGAGAGAGAGAGAGAGTCACTCTCCCGTTTAATACTTCTTTTCTCATTACTGTCCATGATGCACCTCAACTGAACATGCATTAGTCAGCTATTTCTCTCTCTTTCACACCCACACACGAGAAGCCCATCTCTTTTTCTCTCCTTTTTGCTCCCCCAGCTGTACTTTTTTGTTAATTTTCAAGAAATAGAAGGGGGCATTCATTAATCTTCAATTCATTTGTGTTTCTGGGGCTTTTCTCTCAACTTATACTGGAAATTTCATTTTTTGCCTCAACTGATTTCTGTCAGTCAGAGAACCCATAAAAAAGGTGAAATTGTTTCTGAGCTACTTTTTACGCCTTTGCTCTGATTTCTTTGACCAGATTTTACCGGAACAAGATCAGATTGAAAAGGTGGGTTCTTTTCTCCATGGGGGTTTGTTTGAGTGCTAGAATCAAAGCTGAAAACAGCCCAGCTCACACAGGTGAGTGTGAATCAATACACTTTGCCCATTTGCAGCTAAACAGATTCTTTAAGACTTTAACAAAAGCATTTCGTCTTTCTTCCTAGAAACTTTAGAAACTAGTCTCTGAATTTTCTAAGTATGTTATGTGTGGGTTTTGTGATTTATTAGGTACTGAGTTTTGTTCTCAGTCAGGGCAGTTTAATGTTGATTCTGCCTCAACTCTTGCAGCATATGTAAATGCATAAGAACAATTTTCTTTAATTCGGTAATCTTCCTAGTTTGGTGAGATATTTGCTTCTAAGTTTTCGTGTGAATTGGTATCTTCATAGAAAAAGAATTGAATAAATAGAATTTTTCTGTACCTTCCATTGAAATTTCTTTCTTAAACATGATTATGTATCAAAGAATGATTTTCAAAATGGTTGTATAGGGATGCGTCAAAAATTAAAGCACATTAATTCAAGATGTTTCCTTAACTGAATTTGTTAGGCGAAAATTCAAAAGACGGGAGAAGGGATGGGAGCACTTTGAGCAACTCTAGTGGTAAGGTGTTGTCGGTATCAGTGCCTCCTACTCCGAGGAGCGAGGGTGAGATCTTGCAGTCTTCAAACTTGAAGAGCTTTAATTTTGCCGATCTAAAGCTGGCCACTAGGAACTTTCGACCTGACAGTGTACTTGGAGAAGGTGGATTTGGCTCCGTATTTAAGGGTTGGATTGACGAGGACTCCTTTGCTGCTGCAAAGGCTGGGACGGGCATGGTTATTGCGGTGAAGAAGCTCCATCAGGAAAGTTTCCAGGGCCACAGGGAGTGGTTGGTGAGTTTCTTGGAAACAAATTCAACCTTTGAGTTTTGAGAGTAATGAACTTTGATATGGTTTTGTATTGAATTCAACTGTACTCGGATTTTAATTTACTTATTTGTTTCTTATAGGCAGAAGTGAATTATTTGGGGCAGTTTTCTCATCCTAATCTTGTGAAATTGATTGGCTATTGCTTGGAGGATGAACATCGACTTTTGGTGTATGAATTCATGCCTCGAGGCAGCTTGGAGAACCATCTTTTTAGGAGTGAGTCTTAAAAATTTCAAAATATTTAAGTAAATATTCAAATTTTATTTTGGCAGTTAATTGATGGAGCAACTTAAATGTAACAGGAGGTTCCTACTTCCAGCCTCTTTCTTGGAGTCTCCGACTTAAGGTTGCTCTTGGAGCGGCAAAGGGGCTTGCTTTTCTTCACAATGCCGAGACAAAAGTTATTTACAGAGACTTGAAAACTTCAAACATTTTGCTTGATTCGGTAAATATTCTTTATTAATTGGAAAGCAGACGTCTCTAGTGGACTGAAAAGTACACAGTCAAAAGATGCAGTCCATGAAACTTCACATTGCCTTGGCTACTTATGTTAAATTTTTTATCATATGATGTGGCAGGACTACAATGCAAAACTCTCTGACTTTGGACTAGCCAAGGATGGGCCGACAGGTGATAAAAGCCATGTCTCGACACGGGTCCTGGGAACTTATGGATATGCAGCTCCAGAATATCTAGCAACTGGTACGGGTTTAAAATACATCACTATTTCCCAGTTCGTGTCTTTGTTATCAACTGTTTTTGTCTACTAGGCCCTGTTGCTTGTTGGTGTTAACATCTTTGAAAAAGTAAAATGGTCATGGAATCAAGAGTTCCTTCTTGGTGTGCTATCTCCTCGTCCAAGGATTGTACTTAAGTAGCATTTAGACAGGATCCCTCTTCCTAATAAAATTTCACCTTGAGCATGCTTGACCATTAAAAAGGCATAGCTAGTATTCCTAATCAAAAATTGAAATAAGCAGGGCGCTACTTTGACTTGAAAAGGATATTTCGGAAACAGGCTTTTTTTTTCTTTTTTTTTTTTTTGTTTGTGTGTGTGTTTTAAAAACATAAGTGTAAGAATCCAAAGTATGTTTGGAAACAATAGGTAATATTTGTTTGAAGTATGATAATCTTTAGCTTAGCTAAAAATGCTCCTATTAGTCATCTCTTTCATTATCAGGTCATTTGCTTCAGTACAACCTCATTAGTCATTAGTATGCTTGTTGGAGTAAATTAGCAGTATCTTTTATTTTTGCTTGATTGCTTCCCTACAATTCAAATGCTTTAGTTCTCATGTAACATCCATTTACATTATTTGGAATTAGGTCATTTAACTGCAAGGAGTGATGTATACAGCTATGGAGTTGTTCTCCTTGAAATGATATCTGGGAGGAGAGCTATTGACAAAAACAAACCCTCTGGAGAACACAAGCTGGTACAGTGGGCCAAACCGTACCTAGCCAATAAGCGTAAGCTTTTCCGGGTTTTAGACAACCGCCTTGATGGCCATTACTCAATGGATGTGGCGCATCGGGTGGCTACCCTTGCCTTGCGATGCATCTCAGTCGAACCCAAGTTGAGGCCAACCATGGAAGAAGTAGTCAAAGAACTTGAGCAACTTCAGGATTCGAATGCTGCAGCAAACACTCGCAGTAAAATGAGCAATGGACAGAGATACCGCAGACGAAGTACTGGCGATACCACAAATAAAAACAGTGTTGCTGGTTATCCAAGACCATCTGCCTCTCCACTATACGCCTAATCAATAAATTGCTGATCCAATGCGGAAAAGGTAACACAATCTCAAGAATTTGGGCAGTGGCTGTACAGTTGTTTTGGATAATATAATTGTGCTCAAACTTTCCAGACAATATCAGCAAAAGGATATGGAGTTGCAATATTTTGAGTTTACCATTACTCCCCTAGTGTATATTCTGGTTGCTTTTTGCTGTGTCTTTTCTTTAATGGAAGTCAAATATTGTGTTGGCATTAATTGCTGTCTTCTTTTCTTAAGGGAGTTTTGGAGTCTTGTAGACAAGTTGACAGTTTTCTCTTTAGTATATTTGACATTTCTTTAATGTTGAAACCAAGTAGAAGAAGGTGGATGGAAGCTGAAAGTTGGGATGATAATGGCATTGCATAATAAGTTAATGAATATGCAAAAGTGTAATAATCAATTGTGGGTGGTGTCTTTTATTTCCAGGCATCATGTGTCCACCACCCCATCGGGCTATCATGCACGGTACAAGAAAGCATCTTTGTCATTGTATAAGCCTGGCTTTCTTGTTTGGGAGTGAGGTGAGGTCGGCTGCTTGTCCGGTTTCCTTTCCCTTTCGAGTACTGGGGCATAAATTCTTGCTAGGTGGGGACGGGCCTCGATGATATTTGTCAAGTACTTCTAAGGAACCTAGTCCTCATTGGCCTCTGGGCTCCATAAGGAACCCAGGGCCGGGTTCTTTAGAAAATTACGATATTTGTCTTGCCTACTTATGGCTGTATTTGGTACCAAATGTGCCTTTCTATTGCTTTCTTTTTCACATTTGTGTTTTCTGGTCGATGCAAGTTTAAACTGCAAGAAAGAGTTATACAAACACTTTTATCACGGAATGCAAGGGCTAGATTGAAATCAGAAATCAACAAATTGAAAGGGAAATAAAAAATATTTGCTGAAACAATATAAGTTAAATTAAATGAGTCATGCATACCATTAATTTAACTTATTATTATTTCATGTCACGCATGTGAGTGCATAGATAGATTGGTGTGGCACCTAGCGCTACTTACCATTTTTCTTGTAAAAATAGACGTCTATGAGTCACAAGTCGTACACGTGACGACTTTCTTTGTTACTTCTTGGAAAGCATTCTACGGTTACAGCTCCGAATTAGCGTACCACCACTGTCACAACTCACAACAAGTTCGCACCACCACAACGCCACTGCCAGTAAAGCGCCACTGTGATCCCTACGATTTGATGGATATTCCAAGCCTGCCCGCCACCCACAATGGCGGAGGCAGGGGAGGGCCATACTGGGCCGCGGCCCACATCCAAGTAAAAGTAAAGAAAAAAAAAAGTTTTAGGTTGCATCTAAAGATTTGAGATGTTTGGGCTTGGGGTAAATGTATTAGGCTTGAGGAAAGGAAAACCCAAGTCCAATAATAATACCCTAATCATCTTACCTCTATTATTATACCCGATTCCCAAGCCTATTAATTATTCATTCTGAAATCTAAATTGTCGTACTCGTCTCCTTCCCAACAAACTACATTCTCCCAATTGAGAATTTTGCAATTAGGAAAAAATCCCCAAATCCAATTCGAACCACAACCAAGATTTCGAAGTTTTCACTTTCAGTTTTCACTCTCCCGTCTCTTCCTTGTGGCGGCCGGACTCCAGAGTTTATTTAGTGGCAGTTGGTGCTGTGGCGGTAGTCGAATCTCGACGGTCTTCCACTCTTCCTCGTAGCACCTATGAGGCTATGAACTGCTAAGAATTCTTGACTCTTCGATTTTTTTAACAACTTTTCTTTCAATTTTTTGGGATTATTTTTAGTTTTTCACTCTTTTAGACTTGTGCAAGTGAAATTTTTGGTGAGAAGAAACTAAAATTTGGAATTAATGGAAGAAACTAATTTGGAAGTAGTTTTAGTCTTTTAGTTTTAGTCTTTGCAAGTGAAATTTTTACTGAAATGAAAGAAAGAAACTGAAAATTTGTATAACCAACTAATCAATGGAAAAAAAAAGAGTTAAGCTGCTGAATAACTCTGGCTAATGTTTTTATTTGTTAAGGTATGTTAAAAGGTATTTTATTTGTAATTTGCTATTAAGTTTTTGAGAAATATTATAGATATAAAGTACTAATTGGATTTGTTAACTAAAAAACTAGTGAGTGATGTAGCTGCTCATTTGGATAATATAATATGATGCAAATTACAAAATGAAGCTATGGAGTATAACTAAAATTAGAAAATCCTCCTATAAAATGTACTACTACATGGATTAATGGATTCAATCTTGTTCATGGATTCAAACTTAATTGTAGCTAACAACTTCCTAACAAGAAAGGAAAAAACACATTGCATTCTTTATTAAAAGAGAGCTTGTTAGCAAAATAGTTATAGATCCTCTTATTAATAAATTTGCTAAATTAAAGAATCATCGCGTTCAACTTAACTTTTTAGTTTAGTGAACTAGACTTTGAGTTGTTGAATACTTTTTTTAATACACTTGACTTTGTGTAATCTTTTGAAAAATTAGTATTTACTTAAATAACTTTTTCGAGTTATTGGTCCAGCTCCCCCCTCTCTTGCCGGCTGGCTACGCCAATGGCCACCCACTGCCACCAAAAAGAAGCTATACGATTTGCCATCAGAGACAAGGCGAATTGTTTAGGTGGTCATGAAAGACACAAAACAGAATCGGAGCTGCTGGTAGCAATCCTTTCTTATCAAGTAGAGATGGCAGAAAAATCCGATCCGATCCGCTCCATAACCCGAC